>JAOYMR010000013.1:2926219-2953263 GCA_025802075.1 Tenebrosternarchus preto | reverse complement strand
CCCCACCCCCCACACGCCATCGTTGGGTGTGACCGCTGGCCCGACGTGTGCTATGCCCCACACATATTCCGAAGAACAGCTTACCCACCATTCACCCCCCCCCCCCCCCCCCAAATGCTGACAGTCGTGTAAGCTGTTCTTCAGAATATGTGGAACAGCCTTAGTCAGGGCAGCCATGAGCTGACTGAGTATCACACAGTCGTATCCTTCATACTGCAGGAACTGCTGGGTTTGCATCACGCCTCTTGCTGTATATCTCTCTCTTTTTTTTTTTCCCCACTCACACACACACATGCACACACACAGTTATAATAGAGGTACCATGCTGTACCATGGTGTGATCTACATTATATGAATGCAATCTAATCTGCCCAGAAACCTGTGCGGCAGTCTCAAAAAGCAATTTATATAAATCCCAAAATTAAAAAGAGTTAAAAAGAGACAAGTTAAATGACACATTTAGGCATATTCAAGTTAACATGATTGATTATGAAATTGTTTAATATTAATAGGATAGAATTACTCAAATACTCCACATATACACCTATTACTTTTCAAATCCTAAAAACAAGTTGTCAAAATAATTTGCTATTAAGGCATTTTTTTTTTTTTAAATCACATATTTTCTTTGGTTTTGTTGAGGGATGTCAGTAATGCTTTCCATTCCTTAAACACAAAAACTCACTTTACTTTGTTTAGAAGAATTTTGGGTTTTCTTGTACTTTCTCTTTTCACAGTTCCAAATGCTGATGCACACTGTCTTTGCTATCTTTGATGTATGAGAAAAACAGTTGTTTGCTAAAACACCAGCTTGTGGTTTTTTGAAATAGCAAAGCACTTTTGGCAGTTACTGACCTCTATTGGAAGAACCAAACAATGCAGCCTCTGTGTAATAGGAAATAGAGCAAACACTAACCTCGTTGAAGCATTTATATCGCCCGCTAATCAAACCTGTAATGACGTATGGTTACACCATATTTTCAGAGCTGTTAGTAAACAAGTCTTTTTTCTGTCATGTTTAATTCTGTTTCAAAATGTCTATTTCTCTAATGCTATCTAAGCTTTGTTTATTCGATATATTACTTTTATATTTGTATGAATTAATCATGTGTGTGTGTGTGTGTTTATATTACATATATTACCGATGAGGCATGTTGTTATTAATTTGCTCTGGAGTGCAGATGGAAACCTTTTTGGGTACAGGAATGTGAGATGAGCTGGAATACAATCTTTTATACAATACTATTTTTGTGCATTTGTACTATGGAATACAATACTATTTTTGTGCATTTGAAGAGTATTAATAAAAAGCGTCTTGTTCAGTTTTTAAGAATAAGTGCTCATGACCTCAACAGTACATAACCAGGGATGTGATGAGATCACTGTACATCACTGTGTTCGTGATGCTACAGCCAAAGCTAATCCCACATCACCCAAGCTTGACTCTTATCATTACAACCAGATCCTTCACACATCTGCAGGGATTATTAACTTCTGACCTTGAAACATGAGACGATTGGTCATGGATAACACAGGTTGCCAGGGCAACAGTATTGCAGTTGCTGAGGGATTCGTCTGTGCTTGGACGAGCTTCGATATGAAAAACAAAACATTCTGTCCTTGAAATCCAGCCACCACATTATGCTTTTATTTATCCATGCACTAGCCATAAATTTGTTGTCTACTGAGCAGGTGAGTTAATACTTGATAACTGAGTTATTAATTATTAGTGTAACACCACAATACCACATCAAGACAAGCAAAATAGACAACTGCAAATGTTTACGATGACCAGACCAGTGAATTGTCCACAAAAAATGTATATAGATACTACTGTGGAAGCTATAGAAATATAACGGGGAAAGATGTTGAATCCTTACACACACACACAGGCACCAACAATATTGTTAAAAGACGTATAGACTAAGGCTCTGGCTTAAATTGTCATAAAACTCACATTTTTATTATTTTAAATAATCATCTGTGTGAACCAATAAGCACTGAGTACTGAACATTGTTGTGAACTGAACCTGTGTACCATACGCTCTTAGTTATAAATACTTACATGAAATACTTACATATGCACCCTTGATGGGGTAAAAGGATATATTTTAAGATCCTATTTGGTGGGTTTAAGTTTAGAGTCACACCACCACTTACATAGAAGCCATGGTGCTTCCTGGGTCTCCACCGCTGAGCTACGTAAGGTCTAGGTTTGATATAATACATATCGGTTATATTATGGTTAGGTTTAGGTTTAGGGAAATAACACTCAATGAAATCTTGAAAGAAAAGGCAGTGGTTGGGAGTACCAGGAACAGTTAGCTTTTCAAAACTAACTGCAATTGAATTTCTTGGGTTTATAAGCAAATCTACAATTTCCATAGCTTTGATATTGTCGATTAGCTTTTAATATTACAAGACACAGTACCAAAAAAGGAAAAAGAAAGTCTGCTGTATTTCGCATGAACAACACGTGATGAACAGACATGGTGAACCACTGATGGGGGATTTGGTATAGAAATAATGTAAACCATGCTAAAACGACTCAAAGCATTAGCATTGCTATTACATGCACTTTGTAGGTTTGTTCTGAATTTGTAGTGTGGCAGCATGGTGGTGCAGTGGAGAACTTCTACTTCCTGGGTTTGACTCCCAGACTGGCCACTTCCTGGATTTGACTCCCAGACTGGCCACTTCCTGGATTTGACTCCCAGACTGGCCACTTCCTGCGTGAAGGTCATGTGCTCTCCCCGTGTAGATTTCATCTGTGTACTCCATTCTCTCACATTCCAAAGACTGACAGGCATTTCTGAATGTGTAACGTGTGCACATGTCCCCAGGGATGGATTAGTGCTCTGTCTGAGGTTGGTTGTCGCCAATGTGCGCATTGTGTTAATTGCTGAGGCTACTATGGAAACAAACCGTCCTACATGAAAGTGCCTCACACACAGTTTTACAGCAGCGAGTTGGCTGAAGCTGTGTAGCACCCAAGCGCAGGCCACCTGACCCAGGTCACATGGTTTTTCCCGTCACATTCCCAGATGTGTTAAGAGATGAGCATGACGATCAAATGGAGGTTTGGTTTATTTGTATGTTCTTTGGTTTAGAAAAACCAAAACAACAACAACAAAAAAACTTTCAACAGTAAGAGCTGTAACTTGCATCTTGAAAGTTGAAAGTAGTTGGGCAATATATATATATATATATATTTAAATCACACCCAAAAGATCTCTCTCTTTTAATTAGTTTAGTTAATTTTAGTTGAATTTAATATTACATTATTAAGCATTTCAGACTTGTTATCAGAATATTAGTTAGGCAAGCTATTGGCATTACAATTAAATAAAACTTAAAATACATTTAATCTTGAGCTTTTAGGGCCATTATCCTTAATTATGAATTATTATTAGTATATAGTGCTATAGTGCAACATCTCCTTCATACACGTGGCTCAGATGTTACAACAAATGGTACAATAACAATTTTTCAAAACACTGATACTGCACTTCGAATTTACAGTAATATGGTTAAAAAAAAAAAAAAAAAAAAAAAAAAAAAAAACTATTCACCAGGTTACCAAATATTCTAATATTACTAAATATTCTAATATTACTAAATATTATAATCACTCTCTCCATCTCTCTTATTGCTTGAATGAAAGGGTCATCATTATTTATTTTGTTATACAATTTAAAAGATCCTATCCAGTTTATTCCACTTCTTGTACCTTTAGGACTTGCTACAGCTCAGCTTCTTTCTCCTTCAATGTCTGATTATACCTATGACACACAGAAAGTCTGATTATACCCATGATGCAGTCTGATTATACCCATGACACAGTCTGATTATACCCACTACACAAAGACAGAACTGAATGCATAACATGACACATACATAATAACTGCTTAGAAATTTATTGCAGCATATCTTATGATTTCAAATCCTTTTGTAAGGACGTACTGAACTTTCCCTCTGTATTTCAGCATCACTAGCTCTGTGTCTGATAACTCTAGCCTTCACACCAGCTCAACAACAGATTTCTACTGAAGTTCTACTGAATATATTTGATCTTACAGTCCTTGATGCTGCACCATCACTATCTTCCTCCGTTTAAACCGTCATCCAGACTTTGACGTACAAAGATTATGAAGTTGCCCGTCATATCATGTAAGGTTTGAATGGAGATTTATTTTTTCATAAATCTGAGTACTGGAAAAGCTATGACTGACACACTCACCTCCAGATTCTCATCAGTTGGATGCTACCACACAGGCCCAAAAAGAAGTTCACTGCAAAGAGTGCCCAGTTCTTAGGGATAATAACCAAGCAGTACCTTGACCAAATGAAACCTGAAACAGAGACATGGGGACACAAGGACAGCAGATTCATGCGCTGGGCGTGAGAAGTAATCTCAGTTTAGACCAGGACACACAGTACTCCTCAGAGATTAGTATTTGTGCTGGTGAAATGTACTAATGCACCCTACAGTGTTACAAAAATCTCCAAGGAATTTTATGACAAGTTTATTCTCTGGACAACTGACAAAAATTTCCCTCACTGCCGTCTAATTTTATTACCCTATCACTGTGTCCTCCAAACCGTCCCCCGATTTCCAGGGACACACGGTGGTGGAAAATCTGTGTCAGAATCTGACGAGCTGTTCACAACATCTATTGTCCAGCACATGCGGCAAAAATATCCAAGGGCTTAAACATGGCAGCTGTTATTAGAAGAAGACAGATGGAACAGAACTCGGATTAACTCCCACCACACAAACATACAGATAAAATCCTCTGAATTTCCAGGTTAAGAAAGAATTTGTGACAAACTTTGCCTGCTAGGAAGGAGGTATCTCTTTTTATTTAGCATGTTGCACCCGCACTTCATATGATATGGGGTGTGGGGCTACTTACCACCTACCTGATTACTCAGAACATATTTGGTTTCTTGGAGGTGATTCAAGTTCTTATTTTGGCCACATGAGGCCCATGAATACTCTACTCTATGACCCTAACTAAAAATCAAAAACCTTATCAGAAGGAGAGTCATTTAGAGGGCATTACCAATGAATCATCAACTGTAAGAACATATGAGCTCTTACCCATAAAACCTCCTATTTTACTTGTGAAAGTGTTTCCATTTATGGCCATGGAGATGTAAACGTAAACTGTGCAAAATAATATTAAATGCAGACAGGCAGATCCAGACACAGAACCCCTGACTCCACACACACACACACACACACTTTTTCTGTTCAGTACCTGTGGCAGTGATGACACAGGACTGGGAGAAGCTCAGCTTTTCAGGAGGGCGTGTCATATCAGAAAAACCAGCCACGACCAAACCCTGCATAGAGCCAAGGGAGGGGCATGAGTGAGGGGGAGGGGGAAGGAAAGAGAGTCCGGTCACCTTTTGCATTATGCAAATTATTGCATTTATTAACATATAATATAGCAATTATATTATAACCATATTATATATAGCCATATTTCACACTCCATACTTTAGAATCATGCTTTATCAAAAATCAAGTCCAGTTAAAGGGTAAATCACTGAACAAAAATAGATGTCCATTATTGGTATGACAGCATGTACGTTATCCTCGGGTCTTGAACCCATGACCTTGCTGTGGTCAGTAGCAGGTGCTACAGTGGTCACATGATCGTAGGAGACACAGCTGCTCAGGGGGCTTCTTTGGAGTTACTGGTATTGGATTGATGGCACTGGAGGAGAGCGATTTGGAAAGGCTTAAATGAAGAACTAAGTGCATAATTCTTTTCTCCATTTCTATTTCATATATTGTTTGTCTTTGATGATCAGCCATCAGACAGAGAGGATGTGTTTCTAACTAAAATTATTATTATTTGTTGGATCAATATATACAACAAATACGTAATTACTGATGCAAACAGTTTTCCCTAATGTTAATCGTCATAAAGGGTTCACTGCTAGTATATTATGTCTTTATAACATTCTTGAGGTTTACCACTAAAGTAGCAATAAACCAGCCCACAAAAATGCCCTTTTCATAAGATTGTTCCTCAGTGCAAAAGGTGCAAAGGTTGGTTATAACAGAGTGGTGCAGTTACACTGTAACACTGCCATATAGAACTCCAAAAAAACCACAAAAGGATCGTGTGAAAATGTCTTTGTAATTGATTGCATCTTTCTGTATGTGGTTTGTGTGTAGAGGAAGGAGAAAAAGAGAGAAGGATGTCATATTTGGAAGGATGTCACAGTGGTCCTTTTAGATTAAAGAAGCACTTAAGACTCTCACCAACATATCAATTTAACAGTGAAGCATCTGAATGCATTCATTAGATTAACAATGAGACTTATTTAACTGCTCAAATAAGAGTTATTTATAATCTGATTAATCTAGTTGTTATTCTCTTTATTTAGAATGTCTAATCTAACAGGTACAGTATGTACCATCTTGGTGTACTCAACAATTGGATTTTATTGGATTTTAGCTTCCAAAAGTGGCTGCTTTCTGAGGCGGTTAATCTTTTTTAGGATACTTAGTCAAGACACCATGTTTTCATCACCTTGTCCTGCCACCTTTCTTCACTTGTTGTTCTAGCATTGTTTCTGAGCCCAAGTTATTGATATTTTTAAGTAGCCATTTGGCTTCAATGGGTTTCAAGGTTTTGTCTTAATGTACCATTTTCCACAACCCTGTCCTCCTAAGCTTACCGTAACTTAACGTGTCAGCCTTTCTACACTCATGTATGTTAAACTATTTTTAGACATTCTAAGGTAAGAAATCCCTAACTCCAGGTGAGTCCAAAGTTGAAGTGTTTTAGGGAGTAAAAATACTATCTCAAGGACAAACTCCAGACAAAACAAACCATTAGAATGAATCCAAAGTTTAAGGAATGAACCACAACACCCCCCCCCCCCCAAAAAAAAAGATCCCGCAAGGGTGAAGGTTAGGATTAGGTTTTGTGTTGAGGTTAAGGTGTTGGGTTGGTCTGAGGTCTGTAGGCTGGTGTCTGACCCTTGAGCTGTTCTACTTGTGAGTAAACTTAACTGCAATTGTATCCATACTGATTTATTCATGACAATGTTACAGACACACTATTTAGAGTATATTGAATATTTATAAAGCACCACTCAAAATAAAGTGTTACGGAGGGGGAAATAAACATGCTTTGCTTCATTTTAGTTTAAGATGAAATAACAAATAAGATGAATTCTCATCTCACCCATTTAAAAACAGGTGCCCAGAAGAAAACCGTCTTCGGTCCTTAAGAGAAACAACAGAAATGTTAACACAGATTAGTTACTTGGTTAGTAACACATTTCCTGTTGCTTTGACTCCAGTAGTACACCATTAGCCTGGATGGCACAGTTACAACATACTGCATAATGATTCACTAATAGGCCAAAGAGAAGAGGTGGATAATGCTAACTACAAACATCTCCCCAGCAGAAACTATTCACAGTACAATACCGTCATATCAGGTACCCACAAACTTGAGTAAATGATCGGATGAGGAACAGTCAAGTGTATTGGACTGAAATGGATGGGACACATTTATCGTCTAACTGATTTAGTCCTTCACAGATTCCTAACCAGAGACAAATCTGGTTTAATGTGGTGCCTCTGTTATTCTGCTATTGGTCCCATGGGTGCTGCTAGTAACAACTTACAGAGTTATGAAATAACATAACACTACATGTCTATCTGAAAATGTATTTGTAACAGTGTTCTGTCTTAAGGCTTATTGCTATGTACTGAAGTCTAATTTCTGCTACATCACAATTTTCCCCAAAGGTTTAATGGTCCCCTTCATGATCTTATCAGGTAACTCAATTTCATGCCACAGTTTCATTTCAGATACTATATATGTATTTAGAACTCCAAACAACGACTATGAAGTTAAGGTGCAAACTGGCTGCTTTAATTTGAAGGAATACCAGTCTGTCCTTCCAGTAATTACTTTTGGTCCTTATGAAAAACATACGAGCATCTGCTGGAAGGGTGAGATGTTGGAGCTTCTCTGTATGGAAATTAAAGCACGTGACCCTGGAGTGCAGCATAATATGAAATAAACATGTTTTGTGTGGATCAGTTTCAGTGCGACTCCACGTTAGAATCGATATGAAAATCATACTCATTGTTCCTTACCACGAACTGGGCTACGATGACCAGTTCAAGTACCACTGTTGTCTAAGGGAAGCAGAGAGGAAGGACTCCAGTGAGCAAAAGAGCTCAACACTGAGCCTGGTAAGATGAATCTAAATTTCTGCTGCATCATGCTGGTTGTAGGGTCAGAATTTGGCACAAGCAGCATGAATCAAGCCTTCTCCCCATCAGGTGTTAACAGTTTTCCAGCAGGAAAACGCACCATGTTTTAAGGGTCACCATGGACTGGTTCCAGGAACATGACGGTGATCTTATCTTGCTTCCCTGGCCCTTCACTGTCCCAAAATCTTAATCCTATAAAGCATCTCTGGGACGAGGCAGAACAGGCTATTCAGAGCATGTCACTACCTCCATCTAATTTGTGGCAACTGCCAGAAACCATCCTGTCCTCCTGGGTCAAGATTCCTGCACAATGATTTCAACAGCTAGTGGAATCTATGCCACAATGAACTGATGCTGTTCTGAAAGCCCAAGGATGTCCATTGAGCTACTAGGTGTGTCTAATTCAGTGGCCAATCAGTGTAAAAAAAAATGTGCACACCAGTCAACAAGGGGCAACTAAGAGAACATCAGATTTAACTTGTGTTCATTCAGTCCTTTAGATAAATTTAAAAAATGTATTTCATGAGAACTGAGTGAATCAGAGGTGGATCTCTGGGTGCCCTCACAGTGGAAGTCTGCAATTTAACCTCAAAGCTATAGTTTTATTTTAAATGTGCTGGAGCTCAGAGCAGCTTTAAGTCTTCAAGCATCTTCTGGCTTGCAAAGTAGGATATTTATTAAAAGAACTCACTCCTTTCTCATTTTGGGATGAGTCTTTTTTAGTTGAGTGACTCCTAAACTTCAGGAATTTAATTTAACATAGACCATCTTGGGCAGTCAATTCACTTTTAGACCTTGGAACATCTGACATCAAACTATTATCAACCGTCAAGCATAGAATAAGCTTGCTGCAGTTATATGACATTAAATAAGTCGCTGGGGAACGTTAGCTTTTAAAAAATGACAAAACAATATATAGAAGGGAAAAAAAACTTGCTGTGGCTTTTTAAATCCAAAGTGCATTGGTACAGAACCAACTCTCTATGTTTCTTTGGGCCTTGCTGTTCTTGCCAAGTCCTCTCACATTTCTCACTGTGAATAAGTTTGTAAAATTCTGTCATGGAATTGATGTAGTTCAGAGCAGAACCGCAGTATTGAACAGAATTAATTTCTTGCATGTTGGAGTCTTCAGGGACTCTCAGCACACACCATGTTGCTGTTGTTCTTTTTTACTTAACCAGTCTGGGATCAGTGCAGATCACCTCAACTCTAAAATGGCAGTAAATTACAAAATTCTGAATTTGCAACTGTTCGAGGGTGCGCCTGGGCATGATTACAATAAGGTTCTCTCTCACACCTTTGTTACAACATGCCCTTGCAGTGATCTTGGTTGGAAGCTCCTACTCCTATGTACAGTGCATAATTAGTTTACTATTTCTTCCATACACTGCCTGACTGTTGACTAATGCGTTCAAATGTCTTCCATATATATATATATATATATATATTTGATAAAGATATGGAAATGTAAAATGCATGTGCTGTTTGTAAAGGAGCCTGCCTTTATTCCAGCAGTAAGACTTTAATGAATATCAGATCACAGTTTTGTGCTGGTGAGTAAAACTGTGACTGCTTTGCAGTGACGTCTGGGAATTTTTACAAGTAGTTACATTTTAAAAGTGTTGCCACATGTACCAGGGTCGTACCTCCTCTCTTACCACACCTTCACACAGCTAGTGCAAGCAAAAGTGCCATTGGAAGTGCAGATAGCATGTTTAGTGGATCCTGTTAACTCACTCACTCACGCCCCCCCAGTGTGCAAATAGACGGGGGGCAGGGTACACTTCACCATGACACACTGTCAAGCCTTTAGCTACTATTGTCTAACCAGCTAGCTAAAGCATTGTTTTAGGTGTGCTATGCTATTATTAGGTCATTAAGTGGGCCTTGTATTAGAATAAGGTATTCTCTATTGTCTGCTCCGTTTTCACTGAGTAGACCCTGTATTAGAATGATGCATTCTCCATTGTCTGCTTCATTTTCTAATGCACAATCAAGGTTAAAGAGTTCATTTGTTGTCATTTTTTTTTAAATGCTACACTGTTACAGTTTAAAGTAATAATGTTATAGTAGCTATTTTAGTTTACAGTTATGGGTTTGCGAATTTTCTGAGGTTACATGGTTATTTGATTCTTCTTGTATCTTTCGGTGGATTTTGGGCTGAAAAGCACGGAAGCCAATCTGGCAACCACGCAGATGTCGATTTATGTACATTTGACATCGGAAGCGACATAGCAGTCTAACGGCTATAACGATCAACGTCTGAAATAATATTGGTCAATTGATTGATCACTATTAGGAAGAGAAAAGCGTGCATACAGAGACTTTTGCCTGACACGTTTGACCCTTTTCATCCAAGCATAAATCGCAATAAATAAACCGATTTCGGTGTCTTCCTACTGACAAAAAAAACCGCGTAAACGTTAACAGTGATGCAAGCATGCAGGGCTCCAGAGCTGTAAGGCGGAGAATGCTGCGTTACCTGCGGGGTGGTTGTACAGCGGCCTCAGCCTGGGTGGAAGCATGAGCTCGACTCTGTCCAGCGTTCTGTGATATGTAGCCCTCAGACCCGTAGAATAATAGCGACATTGTGGAGCTCGTAGGCAAAGCTTAATGAAATTCATGGTGGTTCTAATGGTTTCGTGGACCGCTTATTTTCAGTGAAGACGCGTGTCACCAGTTACGCCTCGTCATTCCCACGCACCGTTTCTCCACCCTCCGACGCGAGCCATGTCGTTTGCGGAGGCTATATACGCCCATAATTAGTTCAAATTTAAGATAAGCTTTCTAAGCGAAAGCCACTTAGGATATTTTTGCATATACACATTCACGATAAAAGCTGGGATGTTTTACAAAGACGTGAAATCAGCGTGACCAACACTCTGCTAATTTTTATTTTTCCACTTTCGTTGTTTCCTTTGTATCACCTGCAGAATGCAACGCGTTTTGACGTTGTATTAATTAATATGAATTGTTGTAAAAACTCAGAAAAATATGTAGGCTTGTATGTAAAACAAATATGTATGTCATTTCACCAAAAGCAGCACCGTTGGCAGGTGGAAATATGAGTTGTCGTAATGTGAATTCACCAGCAGGTAGCGCTGTTACTCCAGAAATCATGCTGTTGCTTCCGGCTGACGCAGTTAAAGCATGACATCAGGAAGTAGGCAACTGGGCAAACCCCTGAAAATAGAAAGTCTGGGGGTTTTTAAAAGGGCGAATAATTACACAGGAAGTAAGCTAATCGACTATAATTTCAGCCGCAGACCAATTCTTACTTTCTCAGAGTAAGTCTATTTTTATTTTAACGAATAAGATGTGATAAAATACACTTTGATGAGTTTCTCAGTGTCTAGATAGATACTTTATTGATCCCAGGGGGAAATTCTTGAAACGAAATGACCCCGACGTGATATGAACACGCAACCTTCTGATCTGGAGTCAGACGCGCTACCGTTGCGCCACGAGGTCCCGCGTGGTAAATTGATGTAGGAATTGATAGTCTGACGCATGTTATTTTGTAGCTTTAAGTCGCTGGAAGTCGTTTGCAGCTCACGTATTGCAGAATCTGAGTCTTCATCAGATTTCCCAACGTCATGGATGCAATACGATTACATTACTGTCTTGTTTTTTATGGTGTGCTCTGTCCGTCAGACGCTGCGTCCATTCCAATTGGATGTGAAAGGTTTGGTTTGCTTATATATGACGAGGTGGCTATCGAGGAGTTCATACATTAACCCTACTATAACAAACGGAACAAACCACTGCCAAACAAACTACTGTCAGAATATGCCTAGTGTTCTGCAGTTTTGGTAATTTTCTGGAACTTGATTTTCCAGAACTTTATGTCTGGTCAGACGAGGAATTCCCATTCTTTCCCTGTTATGTGGATTGGGTACTTTAAAGGTAACGCAAGTGACAGTTATAGATTCCCCTGCGAACTAAGAAAACCTTGTCTGAGGAGGGCCCCACTGATAAAATCAGAAACAGTGAGTAATAATGATAGATAGATGCTTTTTTGATCCCAGAGGGAATTTCAAGGCAGATTTTTTTTAATAATGGCAGAAATTAGCATATTAGTATTTTCTATCAATCTATGGATGGTAAATAATAACTTTCCAGCATCACACATTTTCACTGAGTCCACATTGCATGACACTTATGTACGAGAAGTGTTACCTCTTTACCCACAGGGATTTAACAGTAATGCTAGTAATCATATGATTGCCAGTCGTGTGATTCACAGTACACTCAGTAGGGACAGTCACTGTCCAGTGTCAGTAAGGGATATGGGTGTGGGGATCACAGGAAAGACCATACATTCTAATCACCGGAATTTACACTTTGTGGAATATTTCATAACATATTCCTGTATATTTGTAAACAATTTGTCTGGAAAGTACTGGGTAAACACACATCACTTTGAATTGTTTCAAATTCCCCAGAAGGCCATGAGTCAGCATGACAGCAGTAAGGAAGTATTCTAGGAAGTGAGTTTCTCTTTCTTTCTTACACACCATCAGCTGATGTGTGTAAAGACAGTATGAAATAGGTTTTCTATAAAATAAATTCAGGAAATGTCTTATCTCTGCAGTGCACACCTTGTACAAACCTGTCTGCATGTTTTATGCTTGTGACAGTACAGTGTGGGTAATGACGTTGCCTCTCCTGTGGAAGAAGGGATTTGTGGTGTAATAACAAGTGCTCTGTGCTGTACAAAAGTATTTTCTCAAAACTCCTAGCCTTACCCATGTCTGTAACAGGACTGAGAATATTGTAAAATACATAAATAAATAAAAATATAGCAGAAATTGCAGGTATTGCATGAACTCATTATGACGATCCAGCATTGTTCATTTGAATCAAATCAAATGACCTGCATGGCTTCCGGAAAGTTCACCCCAGGAGATGCTTCGGTCCTCACCCCAATTCCATCTCACCACAGGCACGTGTCTCGAGGACATGGCCGTACAGAGGTGCAGCTCCTCCACCCGTCCCCTCTTACCTCCTGCTAGAGCAGCTGGCATTTTTCCTTCCCTTATCTTAGCGGGTCACTGGAAAGCTTCCTGACCCCTTGAGTCAACATGTTCTTCCTTGAAATTGCTGATTGATGGTCGACGAATGCTAGAGTTAGTCAAGAGTCACGTGCCTTCAACATCCACGGATAGAGCAGCAAAGTTCATTCCTAGGGCGAGTCACTAAGAGAATCACTAACACAATAATACACAAAAAACGAAACAGGAAAAGGATGACTAGTGGTAATTTAGTACGAATAGCTGCTTGGGTCTTAAGAGTAAGTAATCAAGAAAAGGAAGCCATCAATCGGCATGAGTCAACGCTTCTCTGTGGTCGTTTAAGTTCACTACATAATATGATATTGTCAGAAGATATTGTGAATCAGGCAAACTGCTTTTGCAGTTTAGTTTTGGTTCCTGATATAAAGAATATTGTTGAACAGATTTACATAAAGAAGACTGAGACTTTACTGTTTAGTTGCAGTAAGATGTGCATGTTCGCTCAATTTGTGATAAAACAAATGACAACAAAAAGCTATAATTGGATCAGACTGGGAAACACTTGTTTCAATTCTGACTAGCACTGGACGATGGAAGTTCTTCAGTTAGGTATTTGTTCAGTTCTGGGGGGGGGGGGTAAAAAAACAGTTACTGTCTGCAGAAGTTTGAGTTATGTTTGAGTTCAATTTGGACCTTTCAGAATGAAAGTTTACCAAATGATTTTATTGGCAACAGGAAGGCAATTGTTGATGCGGGAAATGCCTTTTCGGGGTCAGTTTCTGGCTGTCATGGGAAGTGAACCGTTCACAAGTGACTAATAATGTACTGTAAATGACTTCTGGGTATTCTAAAGACTAAATCTCTTCTTTACACATGGATATTCCACACATTTCAATGTCTTTTCTATTCAAGAATCTAATTTCTGAGCAAATCTAAGCCAAAGTTTGACATTTTTATGACCTCCTGTAATAAAAATAAGTATTAAATAAGTAATAAGTATTTGAACACCTGTGAAAATCAATGTTAATATTTGGTACAGTAGCCTTTGTTTGCAATTACAGAGGTCAAACACGGAGTCTGAGCTCCCTCCACAGATTTTCTATAGGGTTTAGGTCTGGAGACTGGCTAGGCCACTCCAGAACCTTGATCTGCTTCTTACGGAGCCACTCCTTGGTTATCCTGGCTGTGTGCTTTGGGTCATTGTCATGTTGGAAGACCCAGCCACGACCCATCTTCAATGCTCTAACTGAGGGAAGGAGGTTGTTCTCCAAAATCTCACAATACATGGCCCCGGTCATCCTCTCCTTAATACAGTGCAGTCGTCCTGTCCCATGTGCAGAAAAACACCCCCAAAGCATGGTGCTTCCACCCCCATGCTTCACAGTAGGGATGGTGTTTTTTGGGATGGTCCTCATCATTCTTTGTCCTCCAAACACTGCGAGTGGAATTAAGACCAAAATGTTCTATTTTGGTCTCATCTGACCACAGAACTTTCTCCCATGACTCCTCTGGATCATCCAAATGGTCATGGGCAAACTTAAGACGGGTCTGGACGTGTGCCGATTTAAGCATGGGAACCTTCCGTGCCACACATGACTTTAAACTATGACATCTTAGTGTATTACCCACAGTAACCTTGGAAACAGTGGTGCCAGAGGCGGACTAACAGGTCTTTGAGGGCCAGAATTTTTGCTGATTGACAGGTGTTCAAATACTTATTTGCAGCAGTAACACACAAATAAATTATTAAAAAATCATACATTGTGATTTCCGGATTTTTTTTTGTTGATTATGTCTCTCACAGTGGACATGCACCTAAGATGAAAATATCAGACCCCTCCATGATTTCTAAGTGGGAGAACTTGCAAAGTCGCAGGGTGTTCAAATATTTATTATCCTCACTGTATATCCAGAACATAATATTACACAGTACACAGTTCAACAACAATTTAGGATATTTGCTCTGATATTTGCAGTCAAACAAATTGTTTTTTTATTATTATTACTATTTGAAAGCTACTAAATTCAAAAGGCGAAAATGAATGTTGGACGCAAGGTCAAGAGTTTGGACCTCAACTTGTGCTGTAATGGTTAAACAAATTCAGCTAGTTCTGCTATTTTACTGTTGTTCTACTTGGATTTCCCAAGTGCACCAATGATTTTCTGCGTGTCAAAAAAATGTCATGAATCACTGCTCTTTTGGTTTTGGTTTTGGTTAACCTCTAGACTATAAATGCATGATTCGGAAGGACATCAGTATTAAAGCGATCAACATGATGCTGAAGTGTATAATTTTAATACGACTGATTACACTGGGTACGTCGGCTGTGATACATCGTTTCAGGACTATATTAGTGTAGATCAGACCTAAAAGAAAACAAATGGATACTTCGCTCGATAAAAGTTACCGAAAATTTTTTTGCCTTCTTTTAACTGGCACTGTGATGGTCCTTTGTTTTTCAGTTTGCTCGGCAGGCATAACGACGAAAGGAGACCTAACAGTCTTATACGGTCAAGATGCAGTATTTTCCTGTTCGATCCCCGACGCTACTGGAGTTAAACAAGTCACCTGGCTACGATCGTCCAGCGACGATCAATCCGTCCAGACGTTGGTCACATTCAGCGAACGTTTTAAAACCGAAGTGAGCGAGTGGTATGTTGGAAAACTTAATGTCACGTTGGCGTCACTTAACGCAGTAAACATTGTGATGAAGAACGTGACCTATGAAGATGAAGACTGCTACATCTGCAGCTTCAGCGTCTATCCATCGGGAACGACGCGACGGAAACAGTGCCTCACGGTTCAAGGTAAGCGGATGTTTACTTCCTTTACTGATACGAATACAACAAAAACGTAAACGAACAAAAAAAGAAATATAAAATATTTAATATTAAAATGGATTTATTTATAATAGGTTAAATGTGTTTTTATGCCGTGGTCTCTCTGTCTCTAAATAAATTAAAGCATTATACACACTGACACAATGTACTTTTACTCTGTACTTGTACTTACACTTTGTTATACATTACTACTCAGAATATTACATGGTAATTCGTAGTCAAGTTACACTGTAACCATGATATTAGAATTTATTAGACGCTTCGCCCCAAAACATACTGTAGCGTCCGGCTGGACGTGTTGAAAGGAAGCACGGAAAATACGTTTACAGTCGTCGCTTTATTGCTGGAACTTACAATAGTTGCTCTCGGTCGCAACACCAAAAAAAGAGTAATAAATATACAGAAAAAAACTGGTAAATGTTCTTCCAGGTAAAAGATGCACCGTAAAAGCTAAAAAAAACATGTTTTTGCTTCTTTGCAGGTTTGTCGGAAACAACAGCGTCGGTGGCTTTATATACAGAAACTGATGTAATCGTCACATGCTCGGCCACTGGGAAAGCTACACCAGTGATCAACTGGTGGTTAGAAGACAGAGAACTGATTCATTATTCAACAAGTTCTGCAGTACAGAATCATGATGGGACAAATACAGTTACAAGCAACCTGACTCTCCCACTGTCAAAGTTCCAGGGACAATATGTGAAATGTGTGGCTGCAGTTGGTAGTATAGAGAACAGTGAACTCGTTTATCTGCAGGACAGCACCACAGTGACTGTAACAAGTACGTGTTACTACTTATTTTCACATTTACGCATTTTTTATTTTACATTTGTAGTAAGAGCATTGCAAAACACGGCACTACACTCATTCACCTCCGTGTAGTGAGAATTTTTACTTTTTACAAAGTTTTACTTCTTTTCTTTTTTATTTCACAGATTCGTATAGATATTATGTCAGTTCCGTCATTGCCGTGGTGATCTTTGTTGCAAGTTGTGTCACCATTGCGCTACACAGGAGGAGGAAAAGTAAGTAACGTCACTTTTCTCATTGAAACCTCAGACGTCTGAGTTCGTCGCAGGCATTAAAATGGCGGTATGTTAAGAAGGAACATAAAACATTGTTCTTGAAGAAATGAGGTGTAATTAAATCCTCATTTCATGCTATTGAAGAGAGTATTTAACTTTCAGTGGTAGATGCTGAAATTCAAACTAGAGAGAAAGTAAACCTGCAAGTTACCCTGTCATTTAAAGGAAGGGTTCAGGGTAAAATTCAGCTTTGCCCAATGATGCACCATCCTCGGACGTAATTGATCAGACAGGCTAATGTACCAAACATTCATGGGCATCAAGCGAATGGATATTGAAACCGTCACCTGCTTTCCTCAGTCTCAAGTTTTGATGATGTCAAGTAGACCTGCACATGTAGTTTCTGACACTGTATGACATATTATTATCTAAAATAAAAAAGAAAAAGTTAATTTTATAGATGAAAACTTTAGCTGTATTTATCATTACCCAGTAAGACAAGTCAGGAACATTTTGAAGATTACTGGTTCAACCTAGTAAGATGCTACTGAAGCACCTTCAAACACCTTTGCCGGTTTATTAGATGCACCTGCCCATCATCAACATTTGTAACATCTGAATGCAACTATGGGAGCAGAACGCGCGGCAGTCCTAGTGTCTCCTAAATGGGCTCGTCACGCATAACCCTTTCAAGGGTTTAATGAGAATGATGTGCGGAAACCCTACGGATGATATGGATCATAAGGAAAACACACGGCTCATGAGGATTAAAGGAGACCATAGCACAGCGTGCTTAGTCATGAAGGAACAGACATGAAAAGGGTTGATTTTGTAGCCATTCTCATGTGGTACAGAATTTCAGCACCTTGTAGAACCCAGGCCAGGTGATTTCACACCATTAACGGACCAAAGGAGTTGCATCTGAAAAGACTAGTTAGTGCAGGTTCTTATATAAAATGGGAAGTGCCAGGAATTTGCTGTACGATCTACTGTTTTAGCATCTGTTAAGTATTTTCTCCTCCAGATTCGTTTTCCAGACCAAGCTAAGCAACACTGACCGTTTTCTCTTATTTCTTTTATGGAGAATCTGCGTATGATGTTTGAAAATTTGTGTCATTATTTTACCTTTATTTTGTGTTTTATTTTCCAACATTGTGTTTTGTGGTGTACAAGATTCTACAGTAACATTCTCTTCATTTGCTTTTATGTTTACAGAACTGTCTAAAGAAGTGGTCACTGAGATGATCTAAAGCACTGGAAATTCACCCATTGACTTTTGCACTTGTTGTACAGTATAAGCTAGAAGGATTAATATGTTAATATATTGTTCATCGAATTTCTTTTTAAAACCTGGTGATTTTATTACGTTGTACTGTATTATTTATTTATTTCATTTTGCATTCTAGAATAATAAATTATGACCACATAAAATGTTGCATAAGAGAACTAGAGAAAGCTCTGGAATAGCACGAGTTGTATGTGTGTTGTGGACAAAGGTTTTTTGTGTGTGTGTGTGTAGCATGTCTAGAATATGTTATGGACCCAGGACACATTACAGAAATCTAGTAATATTTGAGTCTTTTGATAGAACTGAAATAAAAGTGCAACTGAAAGAACTGTCTGGTTTCCTTCATGGTGGGTCTACCTGTTTATGCTTCATGGTTGGTCTGTTTATCCCCCAATTTGGGGGTTATACAACACTGAAGATTAACATAAAAGATAGGGTTAGTGAAATTCTCTGGACTCTGGTGTGTTAAAATAGGCTAACAGCAAGGGGTAGGAAAGAAGAAAGAAAATCATTAATGTGAACAGAAACCACCCCATTAAAAATACAATTGTTTTCATACCCAAGATCTGGTATAACACTTAACATGGAAACTATTAAATATCTGAACACAAGAACACACACAAAAAAATGACGGTCTCCAACCCACATTACACAAAACTACGGTACTTTTACTTCTTTCACGCTATGTCTACATCAAGCAGATGAGGAACAGTGCAATGCTGCCATCTGCTGACTGGAGTAGCTAAGTACATCAAAGCTGATGCGTGTATATTATAAAAATGAGGCTGATGGTAAAGCATAAAAACACTGCATACCTCAAATGCAAACCTCTTAGAGGAACTGAATAAAACAATCTACAATCACTGAACCAGGGCAAGAATTCAGACGTGTTTGTGTGTTCACCTGTCATCCAGTGATATAGCATATTCCAGTAAATACTAAACACAGCAGTGCTAATAATTGTGATGTTCTTTTAAGAATTTAAATTGATTTATTTTACCTCACAGAAATGTTGGGTTTTATATTAGATAAATTCAATAGATTTTGGTTATTTGGTTCTTGGCCATAAGGATGACCTACAATGCAAACTATCACATTTCCGCTTTTGACATTTTGTCCTTTCATATGGGAAAATAAACAGACGCAAAAATAAAATGTAAAACAAAATAAAACAAAAGTGATTAAAAAGTGATTTACTGATGTTGCTCATGAGAAAAACACCTGTCAGATTTCAAAACAGCAAGTAGGAAAAATCACAAAGCACATAGATTCTGTATCACCACTATGTCCAGGTGTAACATTCTATTAAAAAATATGGCTACAATATGGTTAAAAATTCTTTAGTGTTTTCTGTTGGAATAAGTGTTTGTCCCCTAAAGTAGGGGAACAAGAAATTTCTGCAAAAATGTGTGGCAGCCGTGTGAAAACATGCATCACTTAAACAGGAACTTGCTGCTGTTCAAGTGCTCTCATGCATCTGATCTAAAAAAAAAAGTTCTAATTTAAGTATGTCAGTGTATACATGAATGTGACATCAGATGTGTCAATGATGTCACAGACAACATCTCTGTGAGATGCCTGCCATTGGTCAGTGTTAGTTTTATGTTCTCTGCTGTCTTGTCGAGGGGTGGGGGGTGTTTTGGGCCTACTTGGGTTTAAGGCAGGAAGTTTCTTCTTTATATGCTCTCGGCTAACAAAAGTCACTCATTTCAACACGGCAACCAGTCATTAACTTAGCAGACATGCTGACCTGCTGTTCTGCTGCCCTGTTTGTGTTCATAGTGATTTTCTACAGCCGTTCTATACCATCTCTATCGCAAGATGGTGAGTCTAACTCATGTGTCCTTATATTCAACCTTTCCACTGAATTATGTTTCTAAAATGTTTAAATATATAAATATTGCTTGTTTGTTTGTTTGTTTTTGTTTTTGATGTAGTTCAAGTAGCATATTCAAGAATTCCAGTTCAAAGGACAGAGAGGCAAACTTTAACTCTCAAGTGCAAAGTGACCTATGTGGAGGAGCTGTGCGGAAGCATCCAGACCCGGTGGTGTTTGTCAGTAGGACGGTGTCAGTCACTCACCGACTTGGACAGATACCTCATCAGTATCAGTGAGACTCATCAACAAACTCAGCAACGTAATGTATTTATTACATTTAAGCAACTGTCTGTAAACGACAGTGGCCTCTATTATTGTACTGCAACATGTCTGAAGACCGAAATATCAGCCGTGGGAGGTAACATCAACGTCACCATAACAGGTGTGAGTTCTCTTAACAATAACTACCATCTTTGACGACTATAGGAGAATAATATATATGAAAAAAATATATTCATTTGAGATTTTTGCAGATTTTGTTAGCAAATGCAAAGGCTTAGTAGAGCAAGGTGTACAAAATGAGATAAAAAGTTAGGGTTAGATTAAAAACATCCCTTCAGCATGATTTAATGATGTGAGAATTGCGTTTAATAAGAGTTTACATGGCCTGCAGTTTTTGCACATTTACAGGTCACGTTTCACAACTACCAATTTACTCCAGATACTTGTACATTAACAATAACTTGTCTTAGGACAAACTGTGTGTGTGAACTTCTTTCTGTGTGTGTGAACAATTAAACCAAATTGTTTGATGTTCAGGCCTCTTCAGTAACCCCTGAACCTCAAATACCCTGGTGTATCCAAATACCCTAAACAATGTCTTTACACTTAAATAACCTATTAACTTCCATTAACAGTAAATCATATATTCAGTAGCTATACACTAAACCCTTTTAGTCATGAACTAACATTTCTGGGATTAAGTGTCAAGCTTTTGCATCAGAGTTTTTTTTTTTTCTCTCTGCTTTCAACTGCTGTGCATTTGCTTCAGGAAATGCTTGACTGAGTAAACAAAGGTGCAATTAAGCAGATAGATATTTGTTGTCCTTTGTCTTCACTCACACAGTCAGAAGTTAGTCAAAAGATGCTCAAGAAAAGGATCTAAAAATATGTAGAAAGATCCACGAACAGCAAACAAAGGACCGATCTGACATGGAAACAAAACCAATTTTCTACCTTGTGAGACTCAGCGTTAACACCACTCTTATTCATAATGTAGCGATGGGGAAAATGCTGCACTATAATAAATGTGCATCGTTTTATATCTGGGTAAATGTCTGGAGGGGGGTTGTATCGTATTTTATTTATTTATTTGTTGAACACTTTTACTTTTGCTTTTACAATACATCTGAGCAGCTGAATACCGTTGGAATATTTATACATTTCTTGCAAGTTTGAAACAGTGTGACAAACACCACGTCTGCTTTGCAGCTGATGACGGGAAGGAGGGAGAAAACAGGACTGGCCCAGTCCGTGCAGACGCAGTCCTTATGGTGCTCAGTGTCGTCTTACTGTTGCTCCTTTAACACACTCCTGCCCAGGAAGCACCATTTCAGCTGATTGTTAATAAACAACCTAAAAAAAAGTCTCGTGTTTTTTCTTTCATTACTCATACGATGATGACACAGTTACTATCCAGCTTAGCTACAGTGATGATACGCTATTGCGTATTTAACAGGCAACTTGTTTAGCTACACACATTACTAGACTTATATATCCTGTATGAGGTCTTAGAGAATGAACAAATGAAAAAATTGTTTCCAATGTTGGCAGCAGTGAGTGAGATTAACTTTGAGAACCTAAAACACTTATTTATGAAACACTTATTGGTCACAAAGCAGTGTTACAGACATCAGGCTCAAAAATGCCAGAGAGCAAATCCTTAACTATGATGAGATTTTAGGGAACCACTGGTGAAGGAAGAAAATCTAAAAACAATGCACTAAGAACAAGGAACATTCATGTGAGAAAAGTACTATAATTACATGTGAGCTTCTGAAATGAGATTGACTAAGCAAGGCTTCCAACTGACCTGTATTTTAAAAACAGGAAACCCACAATACCACACTAGTATTGCACAGTTAAATCTCACGCTGAAAAGAACAACAGACGCCTGCTGCACCTTAACAAAAAAGGCACCATATTAGCTTGAAAACTCAAAGTGGTGTGGAATTAAAAAGGCCTATTGGAGAGTCACATGAAAATACATATACACACTGATTATAGACATATATATTATTATGTCTATTAGGATATTATTATTTGTGATTCTTTGTCACCAAGTAAAATGCAGCTGTTGGTTGACAGTGGCCAAGGCAACTCAGCCATAATGTCAACACTTCTGTCACTGAAGCATTATAAAGTTTCACTTTGCCATGCGTGATGTATTTTTGAATATAAATGTAGTTATTGTTATCGGCTCTTGAGTCGTGCTATTGGTTTCACTCTTTCACTGACTGTCCCACTGTCATTTAAAAAAAATAAACTTAATGTCCATTGTTTGTACCAGTCTCAATAAGCTATCCTCACTGCTACAGGATCACATGCATTTCCTACAACATGTCATGTCCGCCCTCCATACTCCAGTCCTGGTTTTCCTTCCTGTTCCGATTCCCTTCCTGATTTTGGCTTTTGCCTCTCTATGCTTTCACTCAACTGTTTCTTATTTCTCTTTATTGTTTTCTGTATTTAAGCTTGTCTGGGTTTTGAAAAGAAAACAAAAGATGCAACCTCTAATCTGCCTAGCTAATCCTTACTTAACCAAACACACAATGAGCAACACCCATCCCTTACCTTGTGTGTACTGGTTTAATCCAGCTACCCTGTCCAGGCATGATGGTCCGATTAAATATCATGACTGATCACAAAATCATAAAACATAGCTACAATTTCCCAGTCAGAAACTGTTCTGATCACATGTGCTTGTACCAGACACAGGAAGCTACATAAATAGACATATCCAGACTGAAGTCCATCTGTCTGTTGGCTTTGCAGACAATAAAAAGGTCCATTTGGAACATTCCAAAGTCTGTGCTCAGGATTATCTCAACCAACATTAATACAACTAGGGTGGATTTATTCCTTTGCTACAGTTTCTAGCAGTGAGTGAACCATATTGGTTCATATCTTACACTCCCCTTTGGCAGATGTTTTATTTCTTTAACCTTTTCTTGTGTAACGTCTGGACTGACAAGGATGAGGCAAGATACAAATTCAAGAAGCCTTTATTGAAATCCTTGTGAAGTTAAGGAAAACAAAACAAGACAGCTAAGACAAAAAGGAGCTATGATGTACTAACAGACTTCACCAGAGGGCGAAGCACAAAGGAGACAAAATCCAAACATAGGAAAACAAAAAGCAGAGTATAGTCTGGTTAACAAACAAAACACCAGCAAACAACAAACGTTCAAAACACGCAAAACAAAAGCCTGTAGGCAACTGGAGAGTGTAAATACACAGGAGCAAGGAAACAAACAAACAAACAAAACCCCAGAACACACATGGCTAGAAATGTAACTAAAGCAGAGCATGTAAATGTGTAACCGTGGAAACCATAGTGCCAGAAGAGGGAAAACTGACAATTTGATAATATGCAATGTATCGGAGTTTGAAATTAATAAGCAATGTGTTGGTATGTGAAATCTCTAAAAGTTATAGGATAATTGTTTATATTTAATCATGGTTTCATGGTTTTTTAAAGTTCTGACTTCAGATCACATTTTTAGCTAACAAGAAAACAACTTCACCATGTTGCACTTTTCTTAAATGATGTGGGCCTAAGGGTTAGCAGAACAACTAAATTACTTAGTTGACTCAATTATATAGGAACAAAACAAAACAAAACCTCAGTTATTAAGGTCTTTCCATAATAACCTTTCAAAGTACCCAAGATGTGCTCTGTCTAAGATACAAACAAGTTAACATTATAAATGTAAAAAGTGTAAAGATTTTATCTTTGTTGACTTGTCCTTATGAGCAGATATTATGGAGGTTTGCTGATAAACAATACTGAATGAATAATAGGCTACTTAGATTTATTATTAAAACAATTAGAATAATTATTTAGCAGTATGACATTACATAGTTTTAGTCTGAATATTATGTATATATAACATAGCTGATGAAGGACCTCTGTTTAAAACATCCTATTTCTTTGGAAACCTTGTGTATTTCATTACATATTTAAATATCTCGTCTGGAATATCTCAGAACTCCACCAGTTGAGAGAGGTTGGAGGAACATCTAGCATGTACCACCCGCTTCAGATCTTGCCACAGTATTTCTATTGGATTGGACTTTGAGGTCAGGAATTTTGACTTGGCCAATCCAGAGTACAAATCGTTCTCTTAAGCCATTCCTTGGCAGTTTTGCTAGAATGCTTTGGGTCATTGTCTTGTTGTATAATCCATTTCTGTCTCAGCTTCAACTCCCTGAATGATGGCAGGAGATTCTGGTCAAGAATTTGTTGATGGACCTGGGAACTGATGGCTCCCTGGATAATATGGAGTTGTCCAGGTCCAAAGGCAGAAAAGCATGTCCAGACCTTCACATTTCCACCACCATTCTTCACTGTTGGGAGGTGGTTCTTCTCTGTATATGCAGTGTTGACTGTTGCCCAAACATGTGGCCTGTGATTGTGGCCATATAATTCCATTATGGACTCATCCGTCCAGAGAATGGACTTCCAGAAAGCCTCTGGTTTGTCCAAGGTCTGCAATTCTCTGGAGGTGGGTTGGCCTTTACCTGAATTATTATTTTCCTGGTGCCTTTTGTTGCAAGTTATGATGGCTGTCCACTTCTGGGCAGAGTTGTGGTGATGCCCTCCATTTGTAAAAAAAATTATCTTACAGTGGATGGATGGAGCTCGAATATTTTGGAGATGGTCTTGTAGCTTTCCCCAAACAGATGGGCTGTCACCACCTTCTTTCTGATGTTCTAAGATGTCTCCTTTCTTCTCAGCATTGTTGATCTGTGTGTTTTACGCCTTGGCACCACAGTGGCTTGGTTGGTTGCCTCTGCCTTTTAATCAGTGTGCTCAAATCTTTTCCCAAGGATGTCTCATTTCATTGCTCTGCTTAATTGATTACTTGCACACTCACGTGTTTCACCTGAGTCTTTTACCTAACTGACTTTACAAATGCAGCTGTGGTTCATTTACTTTTGCACATGCTCTGATTCCACGTTTCATGTAGTCTGCTGGCAACTCACACATCTCAAAATAATCATCTTGTTGTTGGCAACTTATGTTGGCATCTTATATTCATCTCGTTGTTGGCAACTTTAGTTTAGCCTGAGTTGATAATTAAAAGAGTATACAGTATATATTTTTAACATGATAATATGAATTTGTTTTAAGGAACCTATTATCTATAGGCTATAAGTCTAGACAAATTAACAGAGATGTGAGAGGAAAATAACCCGTTACAAACTGCAGAGCGGCTTTGGTCCCATTCTAGTATTCCGGAATGTAAAAGGCAGAAAGGCATGAAATATTAAGTATGAAATATTAAATAGAACTACACGACACAAAGTTGGTAGATCTATATTCAGGCAAAATGGGAAACGGGAAACGGGCAGTAATGAAAATGACTCTGAAGTCAGTTTGGTGGAAATCAAGACACCTTTTGGCTTGGCAGCGCCACAAAGCATCTACTGGTGCTTAGACACCATGACAACCGCAGCACGCGAATGCTGGAATCCTCCTCGCTGCCGTGACACCAAATGTGAGGGCATGATTTTGACAACTCAGCGGCGAAAGTGGTTCTGATCTTCTTGAATGAATACATTCATTGCGTATTTTATCAACAGATCGAAAATTGTGTTCTGCCCGTATCCCTCTCAACGTTTGAATGAGAATTCGTCTTTTGGAAACGTACTGGTTTTGTCGGCTTTTTTCAGATTTTAAAGCGTCGGTGGCTCCCAACCGAAATGGAAATACCTGCAACCTACTTATGCGACGTGCATTTCAGCCAAGGAAGAACAAATTAAAGTGAGATGTGCTCCTCCTGACGTTTTGCCGACGAATGGTGCGTGTGCTAAGCATAAGATAACGTGTGCATAAGTGAGCGTACGAGAGACGGGTAGCAAAGGAGCGGGCAGAGGAAAATGTGCAGTGCGCTCTAAGCCAGCCAGATGAGCTGCGTCTCATAATGGGTATCCATGCGACAGTATGAAGATCTCTGACAACCTGTCAGTACGCTGTTCTTCATGTGAAATATAACCTGCTTCACGTTTTTAAACGAATATCCTGTCGTACCAAGTCCTGTTTTATTTGAGGAAGAATTTGCAAGCCTCGTGAGTATCAGGTAAGCGACCTCCCGCCAGCCAACAAACGTGTGATTACATTTCATAATTTTAACACCTAAATCTAATTCTGTTGTCGCTTTTGATTGAAGATAGAGAAGAAGCTCTAAAGTTCACATGCAGCAGTTTCTGTTCCGCAGGTGTCAATGCGTTGTATAAATTCGGTTGGGATGTGGGCAGGAATTATCCAGGGGTGTCGTAGTCCGTAGCTTGAAGTATTAAAAAAAAATTCCAGTGCAGATGAAGACGAACTGGGTGACTGAAAGATAATAAGCTAATAAAAAAAAATCTTTTTTTGCCATTTTTTAAAGAAGGATGCTTGGATATTAAGGCTGGGTTTACTGGTTATATAATTTCTCGTACAAATGCAGACTGCAGCTGTTCATGCATAAGTTTCATGTAGTAAAGATTGTTGTATATAAAATGTCACTGATGC
>JAOYMR010000013.1:2896851-2917222 GCA_025802075.1 Tenebrosternarchus preto | reverse complement strand
TGTTTACTGTTGGAGTTAGGGTTAGAACGGTTTAGTTAGAATCATGGTTATGTTTACTGTTGGAGTTAGGGTTAGAACGGTTTAGTTAGAATCATGGTTATGTTTACTGTTGGAGTTAGGGTTAGAATCACCGCTTAGGGCCAGGCTTCAGTTCAAGCTTCAGTCCAGGTTGCCTTTGGAAGAGATTTAACCCATCTATCTGAACATTTATGTCATTTAGGCTAATGTCTGACACACTAGTGTGTGTGTGTGTGTGTGTGTGGCCATGATCTCTTCCTGAGAGCGGGTAGTGAGATCAGGAGGTTTAGCGTATGGAGGACACCACCTGCTGCGTCCACATCTTCTCATTCAGAGTGGAGAGAAAAAGATAAAAGCAAAGGCCTCACATCAACCTCCAGTAACTCCCACTAATTACTCAGTCTCTCAGTGGATACTGAATAAATTGAATATCAAATTTCAGAATAAATCAGAGTGATGAATATGCTGTTATACATGTACTTGTGTCATAAAATAGTGCTGTTTTATTTTCATTTAAAACAAGCAAAATTCTAGATTTTAACGCTAAGAATATGATTTTATTTGCTTTGCTTTTTAAATTTTTTTTTAAATTTTAAATTTATTGTAAACAGTTGGCCTGTCCCATTCAGTATAAAACTTATTTACATAAAATTTCCATCATAACATATTTCAGCTCCAAGCAGAAACTGTATGGTAGCTACAGTCAAGTGAGGCTTCAACTAAGTCTTGTGCCAGAAAAAAAAATGTTTTCTAAATCTTCCAGATCATTCAAGAAATGTAAACATTTTTCTTTGTATTTGTCAAGGCGATTTTGTGCCGAATACACAATAAATACAAAATGTTAAGATTCTGCAACTTATTGCCAGTGCAGTGTTATTATGATATTATTGTGTTGTTGAAGGGAATCCTTACAGAAGTATTCTGCAATGTTTTTCAGCCATGTCACTCTTTTTGGCAGCAAAAGACACATCTGGCAGTGTTTTTCAAATCTGAAGGTTCAGGTGTTACTTGACAATAAGGTGTGATGCATTCTTCAAGCTGAAAATTACAATGTTCTCTCTTACACATCCCTCCACTCCCTCCACTCCCCCCTCCTTCTTTCTCCATCTATTAGATTCCATCATGAATCCTATGTCTCATCTGTATTATAAAAAGTCCAGCTACTCTCCATATCGGGACCGGATCCCGCTGCACATAGTCCGGGCAGAAGTGGAGCTCTCTCAGGAAGAGCGGGCGTTCCTCTCGGCTGTGGAGAAGGGCGATTACGCTGGAGTCAAGCATGCTCTACACGAGGCTCAGGTCTACTACAACATCGACGTGAACTGCGTGGATCCACTTGGTCGGAGCGGCCTGCTCATCGCCATCGAGAACGAGAACCTGGAGGTGATGGAGCTGCTCCTGGACCACGGGGTGAACACAGGGGACGCCCTGCTCTACGCCATCCGCAAAGAAGTGGTGGGAGCAGTGGAGCTACTGCTGTCTCACAGAAGACCGAGTGGAGAAAAACAGGTGAGTTTGGGTGGGTCTGGATAATATGGCAGGAGAAAAAAGAATAAAATTGGTGCTGGAAATGTGTGTGTGTGTGTGTGTGTAACAGTCATAGGAGAGGGAAATAAAGTGGAGGTGATTTATTTGTCAAATTTCAACCTTTTCATCCTTGCATAATGCGATTAACCTTAGTGGACTGGATTATTTTTGATTGGATTATCTTTGATTGGATTATTTTTTTTTTCTTCCTTCCAGTGACCAGATTAAACTGAACTGAAATTGAATTGTGAAGCGCTTGTCATCTGTTTATGCTTAGATCTATGTTTTTATAAAGAACATTGCAGAATAAATAATACTAATTCTCAACATAATAGAGGAATGATATGGGACACACCAATAGGAACAGCATGATTCTTTTTTCATGCATATTCATGTTTTCTTTGAGCAGCTGCAATATGAAGTCATGGCCCTCACCCAGGATGCTGCAGTGGATGAAAATACCCTTTATTAAACTCTCCAGCACTGACTTTTGGTTAGGGAATTGGTCTTACCTGGATGGTACCCCCCCCCCCCCCCTAAAGGAGTTTATGGCCACAATAACAGTAACCTGAATCAGTGACCGGAAGCGTCAAATCCTGTTCTCTCCGTGGGGACATGTGGAGGTGGGGGGGACTTGGCTGGACTTTGGGGTCAGTTCTTTGTGCTGCAGATGGTCCCAGTGAGGTTTCTCTCACATTCCTTCTGCTGAAACAGAAGGAGTGGGCAAAGCTGACAGACCTAGTGATGCACCACCTTTGTTTAATCTTTGTTTAATCTTGGCTGATGAGCTTCTTCTTTGAACACAGTTATGCCACACATTACTTTTAGCCTTTGTCTTTAAGGGTTACTCACTGAGGATGGCTTCAAACTTCAGTTCAAACTTGGTGAGGGAGAGCCACTGGCCATATGGCCAGGAGGAAGACTTCCAGGACTAGCTGTCCTACTGCATGTCATTGTAAGTTGGCATAGGTTTCTCCCAGCTGTTTCATTCTCCCTTGATTTTTCTCCCTGTTTTAGTCATAGCCAATTCCCACCCATCAGGTAAATCTCTATCACATGACAGCTGCCAACCAGGGAGGGTGGGGGCTGTCTCATACTTCCTCACGCAGCCGAACACCACGTCTTTTCGAGCTGTGGCTTTTCACGCAACATCAGGGGGCATAACACACCGAGAAGATAGCGCTATCTGCCCCCTTCTGATAGCGCTATCTGCCCCCTTCTGATGCATGAGCTCACACACACCCAGGGTTGGAAAGTATATGCCATCCCTTCCTCCCTCAGAGCACAGACAGCTGCACAGCCAATTTTGCTCAAAGGCTCCCAGCTTCGGATGGCTGCTGCCACATCGGGGATCGAACTCATGATCTCTGGATGAAAAGGCAAGCACCTTCTCTGCTGATCTCTCCCAGCCGCTTCTTCATGCTCGAATACCCCTTATGGAAGAAGGTGTGGGAAGCTGTGGTGCCACCTTAATTGCACAACCTTAAGTGCTTATTCCAAGCGATCCATTAGACAAGGTTTCTCAGCTTTTCCTGCAGCTGTGGCCGTGGTTTTTGCTGTGTCTTTAGGAGAGCCCCAGCTGCGTGGTCTGCCTGCACAGTGTTCCTTAAATCAATGCTTTCCAGGCTTGATCCTGGATTATCCCTGAACTGTGTGTTTGAATATTTTTCCAAACAGCCCTGACTGAACCCATCAGCCCTTCATTAGGTTGGAATGGGTATATTAGAAATATTGCTATTGGAAAATATGAAAATATATAGTTGAAGACCAGAAATGGGAAGTGCTAAATAAGGGACATTGGGTATATTTCGTATTGTCCGTATACATTGACTGCATACACTTGGAGTGCATATGTTATGTTCTGGACCAGTAATCTTCAAGTGGATTGACTGGTTGATGGATGGATTGATTGATTAATTGACTGGTTGATGGATGGATTGATTGATTAATTGGATTACTTAGCTGGATCAGGTGTACCAGTTAGGGTTGGAACTCTGCAGGACGATGAATCACAGGAGTGGAAACCACTCTGATGTAAGGATTTCCTGGTTTTGGCTTCAGTATACCAGTAAAATAAAAACTGCAATAGCATTAGTCTAAGATAACAAGCAGTAGTCAGCGTAGGCCAGTTCAAAAGTGGTGGTGTGTGCTTTTGTTTTAAATAGGACGCAGTGCCACCAACCTACAGAGAACAGAAACTGCATTTTGTACTCGAAAGTTTGCTTCTTGAGAATGAAACTGTCCACTCCTGCAAAGACAGATTCTCTCATTAAAAACACTGTAGGGTCCAAACTGGAGTGCAGCCCATGCATGGCTCTCACAGCCTTGTATACTTAGCATTGGTATCACTATAGCAACCACTGCAGCCATATGGGAGTTCTGAGAGGAGGACTGTTGTACTAATGGACTGCTAATAAATCTCAAAATAAAATGCGTTTGCAAACCTTGCGTGCGTACACGTTCACTTCTCATACTTCCAGATTGTTTCTGAAAAATATCTCAGTGCTAGAGAATGTTGGCTCTGTTTTCAGATTTCATTTGCGTACATTTTGGAAGGGAGGAAAAATAACCTAGACAAAATATATGTATGCACTGTGAGTGTGTGTGTGTAGGTGGATGTGTGTATTTTTATTGTTGTTGTTGTTTATTCGTTTGCTTCTGTTTGCCCAATACTCAAAGCCAATTTAAAAACAGTCCAAAATAAAAGGTAATATCATCACTTCCTTACCACTAGTTTTATTAGTAACATACACATCGGTAATCTTGAGACAATGGGTCAGATTCTGATAGTTGTAATGACTTTGACGCCTAGTTTGCGGCAACTTCTAATGTAAAAAAAAAAAAAAAAGCATAAAGTGGTTTACATATATTGATCAGAGAGAATTTTGACCCTGAAAAAACAGCTGATGAGGGTAATGGAAACAAGGGTCCCTCCCAAGAGAGTCGAGAGAGAATATTATTGACTCGTGTAGCTGGCACTGTCGATGAGGCATGTTTCAATCAGTTTCCAGAGCAGAGCTCCTTTCCTAAGGCCAACAGAAAAGCAGCTGCTGCTCTTGCCTGATTGGTCAGGTGACTGTGTGTATGCAAATGTTGTTCACCCTCCTGTTGTAAAGCAACAGACTCACCTACACGTTATATTTCCCAGGAACCTCGACGGATTCAGGGAATTTACTGAAGGATCTACTATCACATGAACTCTTACCCTTGATAATCCTTCACAAGCCTCTGAACTGCCAACCTCTCTCTGAAACTCTAACCTGCTTCTTAGATTTCTAAACCTGCCATGTTTATACCAAAACTCTTAACTGTACCATTCTCATATTTCAACCACCCCCCCCCCCCCTTCAGACAGACCTATCAGTGGTCACTGGCTTACATCACAGATTTGTCCGCTGTGTGATCCGAATACCCAAGGTTGAACAGTACCTTGAGTATCTTGTGCTGTCTGTTCCTTTTTCAGTCCTGTTATTTCTCAAAGTTTCTTCCTCTTACCATCTGAGGTGCTCCCAGTGCTGTTCAACTGAAACTGAACTCAGTTGAAATCAATTGAAACAACACTTTTGCCTGCATAGTCCCTCTAGCTGTTTCAGGCCTGCTTGGTCTTTGGTTGCATTGATAACAGTGAAGGAGGTATTGAGATGGGGGAATTCAAGCAGGGTTTTCCAGCAGGTAGACTTGGGAAGAACCATCAAATATTTATGAAACTGATGGACAGAACAGAGTTATGCAGGTAAAGCAGACAGAACAGAACAGGTGATATGAAACAGACGCACTACCCAGTATGATGTTACCAATGACACCTTTGTGTACAGACTATACAAGCACTTTTCTTCCCATCTCTCCTTTACCAAAGTCATTGGTCCTGTTCGTCTAAAGCACTTCAGTGGAGTCACACCTACGTCCTTCAGTACTTTGTCCAGTGCCTTTGCTTCATAGATCTTTAAGTGCACTTTTGATTGAATCTTTGCATGTGTCAAAGTTTCTCTCTTCTCTAAGCAATAAATCACAGCAACACCTTGTCAAAGTGAATAGACGATTCACCTTATTCGCTTAACACATGTTCAATGTGAATCTTGTTGAGTGTGAATCAAAAAGTGACTTTCCTTGCACCACATTGAAGTCAAAATTTGTGTGTAAGGATTGTGTGTCCTCTCTTGCTCTCGCTCTTCCGCCTTCCTCAGGTTCCATCTCTGATGATGGACGCCCAGTTTTCGGAATTTACACCTGACATCACTCCCATCATGCTTGCTGCCCACACGAACAACTACGAGATCATCAAGCTGCTGCTCCAGCACAAGGTCACTATTCCCAGGCCGCACCAGATCCGCTGCGACTGCGTGGAGTGCGTCTCCAGCTCGGAGGTGGACAGCCTGCGCCACTCCCGTTCCCGGCTCAACATCTACAAAGCCCTGGCCAGCCCGTCCCTCATTGCCCTGTCCAGCGAGGACCCCATCCTCACCGCATTCAGACTGGGCTGGGAACTGAAGGAACTCAGCAAAGTGGAGAACGAATTTCGACAAGAATACGAGGAGCTTTCCCAGCAGTGCAAACTCTTTGCCAAGGACCTGCTGGACCAGGCACGAAGTTCTCGCGAGCTGGAGACCATCCTCAACCACCGTGATGACCAGAGCGAGGAACTGGATGCACGAGAGTGTCGAGACCTGGCCAAGCTTAAACTGGCTATCAAGTACCACCAGAAAGAGGTGAGGAACTTCAGAACCAGCAATTATACAGACACTGCCTGCTCAGCATAATACACTAGAGCTTTTACTTTCGTTTCATATATTGAATATTTAAGGGGATAATCAAATGAAGAAAGACCTCTACTAAATGTTATTTATGATTGATTTGTAAGGGTGGAATTGACAAAAATCAAAATAATGAGAACATCTAGCAGCTAATAAACAATGTAGGCCTGTATGTTTTATTAAACAAGTTCACCTGGTTTAAAGATTGAATTAATATACAACAGTCAAATTTATTAATGTGTTTCATCCAATTTATTTATTTATTTATTCGTCTAAAAGAACTCTACTTGGTCACTAGAGATAGTGACCAAGGATAGTGACCAAAGATAATGTCATCAGAGAGAAAGAAGTTTTCATAAAGATGTATACGATACGTCCTGTTATATTTCTGCCCAGTTACGAACAGGTGGGTTGTTGATTCCTTCACAGGAAGTCGTTCCATAACACTTAACATAGATTAATTATTAGCACAAGTAAAGTGCAATACGTGAGTAAAATAATATATGAATGGAATTATAAAAGTGTCACTACCACAGTTACCACTCTTGGTAACTCTTGTTAAGAGTCTTCCTTACTTCCTCCGTCTCTTGGTAAGCATCTCCCTCACTCCCTTGCTACTTTTCTCTATCTGTCTCTTTCTCTCTTTGTGTCAACAACTGTCACACACTGTGAGATGTATGAGACTCAGTGTGCTGAGGGAAGATACCTGACAAGATCAGAACATAAAGAGAGATGGACAGTGAGTGAGAGTGAGAAGGCGAAAGTTATGCGAAAGTCTGAAACTGCACTAAATAGAATGATATGCCATGATACAGAACTCAGACACACACGTCTATAGATTTTCAGGCTTTGTTTTGGTTGATAGGCCAGGCATGGAGTCCTATGAAGCAGGTCATTTTAGTTGAGGCAGCCAACCATTTGTCTCCAGAATGGATTTGACTAATGACCCCCCTCCCCCCAGCTGCTATTCTTGATGTGAATCACTTTGATTGATCGAGTCGATTTAGGTATTGAAAACTGCTCATCAAAAAAGAATGAAGTTGTGGCAGGATCAAACACATGCTGTTTATCCCTTGTGTCAAAGGAAAGGATGGTGACTTTTGTCCTGTATCTCTAGCTCTTTTTGAAGGTAGCAAGTCCTAAATTATTTTGAATTAGTGCATAATTAATATTAATAGTTAATGCTGTACATAATGAAACGAGATGCGTAAGCAAAGATACACCAGAGGTTTGAAATGTGAACATTATACTCTGTGCTCAGTTAGCAGTAGAACTCATTTGCACAACCAGAATAATTAAGAGCACAATGAACTATACCAGGTCAGCAAATATTTCCTACTTAAATTTTATTTTTTGGTAAAAAAAAAAATCTGAGATATGAATGTTCACAATCATTAGCCAAAGTTCATCGTATTAGAACAGTAAAGACACTCGTACTTTTTCTTCTTCTCAATTGTCTTGGACAGTGCTAGACCACACTTGCATGTCCAATTAGCTGTAATTGTTTGAGTCTCAATAAGAATAGGCATATGAATACAGACAATGATGCACACCAAGTCTAATAAAACACATACTGCTTGTGTGTTTGCACACATGCACAAACCCTCACGCAGAGAGGAAAATGAGTGTTGATGAGTTTGAGTTTGAGCCAACATGCAGTGTGTGCCTCGTAAATAAAGCAGTGTACAGTGATGGTATCATGAGCCGAGCCTTGTTTTCTAATTATCAAGTTTAAGGGAAGATAATCATAGCAGTTTCCAGGTCTCCTTTCTGTTAGTGGACATCAGTAGTTTCTAGTCAAGTTCTTCAGAATATTACAGAGGCATCCAGTATGTATTTCAAATGTTCTAGTCCATGGATGCCCCAGAGATAACTAATAGTAATAACCACTATAAGGAATTTATTTATTTATTTATCATAAATAAATAAACAAACAAACAAACAAATAAATATATAACAGGTTACACAGCAGTAAGAAGTGAGTAATGGCATGATCATACTGTAGTAACAAACACTTCTCAGTGAATTAACTGTTAGTTGTCAAGTTAATAATAAATAACAATAATAGTCACATTAGCCATTTTTACAATTATTTTACAACACCTGTTACAATACAATACCATTATGAAAGGTATTGTAAAATAATATTGGTATTAAAGGTATTGTAAAATAATTGTAAAAACGGTAGCAAGCTGTAATTAACCCATAAAATAAGTACAATTTCCTGGTTATCACTAAATAATATATCAGTAATTGTAGTGGTAGGAATCTGGTGATGAAAGAGAACAATATTTATAACAGGGTTGTAGTTATTCAAAAATAAAATGTCAATTTTCCGCTGTCACTTAAATAAATATAACTTGGTGATACATAAAAAATAGTAAATAAATGCAACAGCTACATTTTTTAGATAAAATCTTCTTACATAAACATATTTGCTAAATCAAAATGCCATAGTAATTCTGTCAAATGCGTTCAGGGTTTCATAATATAAGAATTATTACATTGAGGAAGTAAAGCAAATTAATCTCCTGAAGTGTTGTGGAATCAGGGCTGTACATTTTCCAGAAATAACAGATTGTACAGTGAAAGTATGTGGTACTAGAGCTGTAAATGTAAACTTACTTGTGAAAGAGTTGTTACCCAGAAATACCTGAGACAAGTGTATTAGTATTACATGTAATCTGGGTGAGAAAAATGCAACATAGAACACATTTCCTTTAGCTAGAGATAGCTAGTTATAAAGTAGGATATATGCTAAAATATGTGGCACATGTGTGCAAATCGCTACTTGCTGGGCTTCCTCTGTGAGCCGCCAGCCCTCTACGACTGATCCAGAAGGTATGAAACGTATCCAGTATGAATAGTCTTCAATCATCTGAAGTTCACACATAAGGTCACTCAGCTACTGCCTTCCTACTGCATCAAATTTAAGACCCTGATGCTCACCTACAAAGCCAAAAATGGGATCTTTTATCTTTTTCAACTGTATCTTTTACTCTGTTCTACTAGGATACCTTCTACGAGCAGATGTCAAAGCACTTTTGTGAGTTGCTCTGGATAAGAGCATCTGCTAAATGCTGAAAATATAAATGTGCTTGACCAGATATCTGTTCAGTGCTGGAAATATAACATGTCTCTGTGGAATTGTATCTTCCTTTGGAGATTTAAAAATAACAACAAAGTACAACAAATACTATGTTTGAATAATGTTCAGTACTGGGCATATTTTGCTATAATGCCTTGGTACGATCAGTAACAAAAGTCAGTTTCCAAACAAATTAGTCAAGTGTAATTTCTGTATCCATCCTTGGTGTTGTTGCTTCTCTACATTCTGTATAATCTCAAGTCCTCTTCTTGAGCAGTAATTTTTTATATTTGCCATTTTCCCCTCCTTTCCACATTGCATATTCTTGTCAGAGTAATTTTTCAGATCATCAAAGACCTACTTTGAAACAGTCAAGATATATTTACACTGTGCTCATGATTGAGGACACCCTTGGTATAAGAATCCTTTATTGGTGTGGACTATATTGATCTTGTCTGAGCAGAAATTATCAACAGAATTAAGTTACAGTAATCATAATGGGACTCTCTTAGTTTTAATCACCAGGCTGTATTAAAGCATGCTGTGCTTCCCAGCAGTGAACTGATTCTGAGAGTGTTTGACAAAAATATGCTTTGTATTTGAGGAATATGTGATTTTCCAGTCCTGATTCCATGTAATCTTAGTATAATCTTAGTGTAATCTTCGTGTAATCTTAGTATAATCTTAGTGTAATCTTCGTGTAATCTTAGTATAATCTTAGTGTAATCTTAGTGTAATCTTAGTATAATCTTAGTGTAATCTTAGTGTATTTGCCTTTCCACTCCTGACTAATGACAGTTGTCTGATGGCGTCTTCAATATCCGACAAACTAGCAAATGTGCCATGTAGTATTTCAGATATAATTACTGTCCCATAACAGGTTCATACATATTACTTCAAATAACTATTTAAAACGGGCACTTAAGAAACCAAGTACACACCATAAGCTTTAATTAGAAGGACTGCCTTTATTTTGAAATAATGACCCTCATCTTATGAAACCCTAAAGTCACAGGTGAATAAAGACAAAAAAATGCAGACAAGAAAAAAGTGAAAGGAAGCGCACAGTTCTCTAACTAATAGTGTAATGAAAGTAATGATAATGAAACCAAAGATAAAACTGCACTAACTATAACAGAGCCAATGTAACTATAATGACTAATAACAGTATCAACAGATCAAAAGTCTTAAATACACTCAAACATAATGACATAACAACCCACAGGCTCATGAAGGTCAACACACACCACCTGAGGCAGGCGTGGAAAAATAAACACAAACAGTGAAAACAATAACAAACGAAAGCTAACAGTCCATGTGCCAAGCTGCCAGTACCAGCAGGGGGAGGCTGCTGTGACAGACGTTTAAAAAGGTTTACTGCGATTTGTTGCTAACATTATCCACTTATTAGTTATCTGTTAAGTAATATTTTAGAATGGAAACCCATCCTCCTTTGGTTAGAAGATTTAGCACATTAATGTATGACATTAAAAAATCGAGATTAAACATGTACTGTCAACATTTATGTTTGGTAGCGTGTTAGCAGTCCCTTTTCAGGATATTAGCACTTGTAAAATTCTCTCCTGTCTACAGCCTTGCAGTGTCTAATGGTTTTGGGTGGGTTCTGTTATGGTAGCAGTGGGAACTAGGACCATGACGCTATGTTGAAGCACTATTTTGTGTCTGTATATTAACTGTAAATTAATTTAGCACTGTGATTGTCTTCATGTTTGATATGCTTCCACTTGCATAATGAATTCACTGGACCAGCCAGCCAACATTTCCAGTTAACCAGCTGATGTATTTAGTGCAGCGGCGTATTGGATTGTGGTGCTGTGAAACGTCTTACCTGAGGGCCACGTCAGTAGAGCTGACTGATGTTCTGTCTGCCATGTTTATACACAGGCCTCATTCCTTTACTGTTACTCCATGTCACCACCACCACCCCCCACCCTCTTCTCAGTAACTAAATCTAAAGGAGGACAAAAATAACAGTTGATTTCACTTTGCCAGTACTTCCGCAGAAGGCTCTGTGTAAGGTGACATCCCCAGGAACTTCACAGGCACATACAACATAAGGGACCTTTTTTAGCATGTAATACAGGTTTTGCACTCTGCTTGAGGGAGAGATCTGGTTGTTCTGATGCCTGGGTTAGACAGTGGGCCTTTTCTCCTACACATTGTTTTTTCTCGGCTACTTCTGCCTCACTCGCTTGTGGAGAGAACACAGAGAGAACGAAAAGAGGCCAGCAACAGAGATCCAGTGAAAGGCGGTCTAACTGAGAACAAATTGTTGCTGAATAATACAACACAAATCGATTGTTCTCCACTACCTTGTGGGAAGGTTGAATCACTCCTGGGTAATTGAGTTGCAGTTACATCTTTTGTTCATTTGAGGGACAGTGGATTCTTCTCACATAAAGTAGTTTATTTGACTACTTTAAGAACCTGCACATCTGAAAACGTTGGGACAAGTTTTCAATTTTAGCTTTGTCAAAGAAATGTGCTTTTACTTTCAAAGTAAATGTGACATCTGACTGGAATTTATGTTATTCTAAAAAAAGTCAATGCTAAAAAAGAAGGAAAATGGGGGGTTTTTTAATAAAAGATTTGAATGGGTTCTAATTAAGACACTTCAGTTATAAATTTTAAGAATAATTACCCACATTCTCAGGAACACAAAGAGTGGTTGGAAGAAGAAGAGAAGACCCTTAACCCCTTCAGCACTAAGATATCATCTCTGGTACCAGAGCTGAGCCAGAAATCATCTGAGCCCCATTTTCAGAAGCTGTAGCCTCATATGGCATGAAGAAGAATAAGAACACCTGACTGCTGAAAAGTTTGATGCTGAAAATAGCAGTGGTTGGTTGCTCCTTTACCACAGCCATAAGGGTTTAGCCTAAAGTAACCCTAGGCTAACCCTAACCCTATAAAAAAAGTTGTAACTGCTAGCTAATCAGTGAATATCGAAGAATGAATTCATCTGTCCTTTTCAAAAATAAAAAAAAAGATTAATCAGACATAATACGTGCCATCGATGAATTCAGCAGACGTACATGAATCTGTTTAAATAGTTACTTTATTTTCACAACCTATTTGGCTGTGAATCACCAGAATAAAAGACTGATGTCCCTCAAAGGTACCGTCTCTGTTTATCTACGTCTTCAAGTCAGTACAAAAACCACCACCATTCTGGCAGCTTCTGCTAAGTAAATGGTTACAATAACAGGAAAGACAAATCAAACGTGCTTGATTTCAAAATCTGAATGTTTCAAAAGCAGGTTTTAAAATACATACTTTACACTGTTAAAGAAGAAGCCAATTACAAAGATGGAACAGGAAGTATCTATGAACACACAATGGCTACGGTACCTTGTGATGCTTCAAGCTGTACCACAGTTTAAACTGCACATACAACAGTTCATTGTGTTCGAATCATTTAGGTTGGATGGATCAGGCAACTCATTCTCTCATAGTTACACTGAAAATAACACACCGTAAAATACAAAGTGTTTTTATTATTAAAATGTAATAGTTTCCTGTGAACACTGTCCCACTTAATCCACCACATGGATTTACGTGTTACACACACACACACACGCCAGTTCCTCATACAACATTAACGCCATGTGTTATTTTGGGACTGTAGAGACAGAAGACTCTTCCCATACAGGCAGAAGGATATGAATTCTGCTCACAGCTGGATCACGCTTGTCCCTGGAAGCTCGAGAGAAAGCACTGTGGGGAATGTTTCTCCTGCTTGTTTGTGTTTTCACATGGCCTTCGTAATTATTCAGTTTTATTCGTCCAGCTGGGTGACAATTGCTAGAGCTGTATGAACGAAATACTTCTCCGTTTGAAATAAGGATGCCCTGCGAAAACTTGAAGGCAATTAGGAGGGTGACTTTGTCTGCCAGAGGAACAACAGCTGTACGTGGAGGATGAGATGTATAACATGATTTAAAAAGGCCAAAGAAAAGGCTTTTGTCGTTTGGAAAAATCAATTGAGATAGTTCATTAGGTACCATTCACTGCATAATAATTAGACTATTCAGGGTGCACGAGTGAGAGAGAGAGAGAGAGAGAGAGAGAGAGAGAGAGAGAGAGTATTATCTTGACTTGTACAGGATAGCAAGCATTTAGCTTAGTTAGTAGTTCTTTTGACTTGACAGATTTGAATGTCAAAATGTTAGACATAACACACTGTACACACAGTATACACAGTACACACAGTACACACAGTATACACAGTACACACTGTACACACAGTATACACACAGTACACACAGTACACACAGTATACACCCAGTGTTTCATCAGTGGGAGCTATTTTTTTTTTTACTTAACAGCAATTAGTTTGGTACTAATGGCCCCTTAGAGACACAGCAACCATCATTTTCTTATTCACCTCCACTTCTTCTCTCTTCTTTTCACTGTTTTTCCTTTTTATCTTTGTTCTGAACAAGGAGATATGACTCGACACTGGGAAAGAGGTGCTTACTCTCCTCACTCAGTATTCCGGCCAGTACAGTTGGTCTATTCCTACTTTTTATGTGAGCTGTACAGTATATGTGAACGTGTTATCTGTGAGTTTTTGGTGGTAGATTGAGTCTTTCTGTTAGAGAAGAAGCAATTTTGTCTTGGTGATCTCTGGTCTGCTGAAAGATCAAACATTACCGTGTAGAGACTATCAAAGCAAGATTTCATACAGGCTGTTTTTTTCCCCCTGAATGCAATATATGATGTTCACTGTGAGACATCTGACCACTTTGAAACTCTAGAATGTGCATCTGTCACTTTGCAGGTATACACTTTTGTTGTGGACCTGTTTCTATTGTCAATTCTACTAAACACATTGTCTGAAATATGAGGATACAACAGGAACATCATACACTCTGTGACAGGTAAACCAGGTTAAATTAGAAATTTGTCTTGGTGTAAGCACAACCAAATTTCGTTTTAGAAGAAGCCAAAAGATCACATAGTTCTATTTTAGGGCACTGAATGCTTTCAGAGGGCTGAACCAACGGCAGTGAAAATGATCTGCTGGTTTCTGAGCGTTTCCAAATAGCCCCGCACCCGTCGATGCATCGGCGAGCGCTGAGTGAATTAGCATTTCAATCGCATCCAACCTGAACTGTGCAAAATGAAACTGAGCTAACAGAGCACTTCTCTGGAGAAAGAAGCATGCAGAACAAAGAGAGAAGGCTAGGGAAGGGCAGCTTAGTAGCAGGAGGAAACTGAGGCTTGAAAAGACCAACCCCCCCTCCCCCTCCCACCCCCCCATGATCTTCACATGCCATAGATTTGGCAGTAATGCTAAGAGTAGCTAAAGACAGTGCTGGCCGTACTGATCATGACTCTGTGTTTAGTAGGTCTACTACTGGATTTGTGGTGTTTTTTTTTAATGAGTCATTGAAATATATTTGCTTAAATCTGTAGTGAAGTATCAAATACCCTAGAGCAGGTCTCGAGGTTCAAATTCGAGCAAGGGATTGTTTAATCACAAAGCATATGTACTGGCTGGACAGGACACTTGAGTACAAGACACTTTAGGATGTTCCTTAAGGATGTAGTTTACCTGGGGACACTGGAATCTGATGTCAGAAGTCTTACCACTGCCTAATGAAAAGGATTACGCAATACCCATAAGAATTACACAATACCCACAAGCAAAAACCCTACACAACAGCAATATGTGAAAAAAGATACATCATGCATTAAAATAAAACATTTATATTGCATAAAGATCTATATGTATAGAACACAAATCTGTGTATAGACAATCTGTTTAAAAACTATTTGCATATGGGTAATTCTCACAATTTTACATTAGAATCACAAGAAGAAGAAAAAAACACTTTAAAGTAAACCTGACATGTTGATTGCTGGTAAAGTTCTCACAAAATGGCATAAACATTATACAAAAGAAGCCAGTGTGATCAGTATGCCGTGATTTAGATTTCGGAAGAGGCTTTTAGGTTAGAAGTCGTGCTGATATTTGTCAAAGTCACAGCCAACCAAGATGTCTTTTGTTTCTTCTTCTCTCCCTCTGTCAACTCTTGTTCCCACTTTCTCAAATTTCTCCCCCATCTCTTTTCTCTCCCTCACTCCCTCTCTCTATCTCTCTCAACTCTTTACCTTCCCTCTCTTTCTCTCTCACCTGTTAAGTCTTTACCATCCTACCTCTTGCTCTATCACTCAATTTGTCTTCCCTCTCTCTCTCTCCCTCTCTCTCTCCCTCTCTCTCTCTCTCTCTCTCTCTCTCTCTCTCTCTCTCACCTAACCCTCCTTCTCTCCTCCTCTCCTCTTTACAGTTTGTGGCTCAGCCCAACTGCCAGCAGCTGTTGGCGACCCTCTGGTACGACGGTTTCCCAGGGTGGCGACGTCGGCACTGGGCCGTCAAGCTGGTCATGTGCTTCATCATCGGCCTCCTGTTCCCGGCCTTCTCACTTGTTTACCTTCTGGCTCCCAAAAGCTCGCTGGGCTTTTTCATTAAGAAACCCTTCATCAAATTCATCTGCCACACCGCCTCTTACCTCACCTTCCTCTTCCTCCTCCTGCTCGCATCGCAGCATATCGCTCGCACCAACCTCAACATTCAGGGTCCTCCACCTACCGTGGTGGAGTGGATGATACTGCCCTGGGTGCTAGGTAAACACACGCCTCCATGTATGTTGAATTATGTCCTGACCCTTTTCAGACACATACAGTTGTTTTTGAGAAGTATATGCAAATACTGTGTTTATGTAACGGGAAAAAAAGCTGAATCTAAAAAGCAAGATCTAAAATTCTTCATTGTGATGGACTTGCCTATATACTGCTTCATGTTTTTGTTTGTTTTCTTGTTTGTTTGTTTGTTTGTTTGTTTGTTAATCTTGCAGGGTTTATCTGGGCTGAGATTAAAGAGATGTGGGATGGAGGCTTTACTGAATATGTACACGACTGGTGGAATCTTATGGACTTTGCTATGAACTCTCTCTACTTAGCTACCATCTCACTAAAGATTGTTGCTTATGTTAAGGTGAGCAGCAAACCACTGAACTTGCTGTAGTCCAGCCTATACACAGAGGGACACACAGGCACATACACAAACATCTCACAACTGTCTACAGCTACGTGAGTCACCATCAGGCTTTCCAACCCACACAAGAGCTGCAAGGCTGTCTGTGTAATGTTTTGTGTATATTTAAAAATATTGTATTTTGGGAAGTAGCTTTCAACTCTCATTGGTTTATGCTGTTTTTGAAAACAATAATAGTTAACATACAGTATTTTAGGGAAAAAAACAATAGTAGAATAGGTTAACAATGGTGTGAAATTTACTACTATTCCGAATCAAAAACTGATTCAGTTCATTTAATCACATCATGATACAATATTTTTCTGGGATGAGTATTTCCCAAAACTCTTCCTACCTGTCATTTTTGAAGAAGCCACCCAAAATGTGCCCTTATTCAGGAAGTTCAAAATTTGGCTGTTGTTTGGTGTTGGTTTTTCTTGATTTTATAGGCGCTATGTTTGTCACTAGCATGTACCTCGTGCTGCAAAACGTTTGTCATTTGAAAATTTGCACCAAACAGCTTCATTTGCGGCTGCGTTTCGTGTGTTTTGTCAGATTCCATCGCATCAGTATCGGTCATTTCCGTAACATTTTGCAAAGGCTCTCTTAACTCCTCAGACTGCTACAGTCAAGGGGAAACAACTGGAGGCTCACAAGTCTGTGGTGACGATCTTACTTTGAATCCTGCCCTCTCTCACCTGGGCTGACGAATCTCTGCAGATGTGCGCCTTCAGCTCCTTATCCGTATGAGTCAGCTTCGCTGCGCAGTGTGTAGGGTAGTTCGGGGCAGATGACTGTCGGGGTATTCAGGCAGTGCTCAGGAAGCCTGCGAGCACAGAACTTTCACTCTAGAAATGAGTGGCCAGAGAGGCCAGAGAGGCGAGAACAGTAAATCACACTCATCTCTGATCTCTATCACCGATTTTTAAGACCCATTTTCTTTGTTTTCTCCTATATGCAACAGATCTGTAAAAAAAAACATATATGATTATGACTTTAAATATGTTGATTAGTACAAAACATATTTTTCCACACAATTATGGTATCATTTTTACATATGATTCATATGAATAACTTTGGCTCTCTAAGTGACAGAAACTCCATTCTACCTGAGCCAGAGATGTTCTTTCAGTGGAACTCCTGGTGACGTAATCCTGTAGAGCTGAACCAATCAGAGCTAGTATACAGTAGAGCTGTTTTGTATTTGTTAATGTTGGGATTTTAGCAGTGGTCCAGAGGAATAGTGAAAGACGTCACGATCCAGGCTGATTGTGATCTAGATTACATGATTCAGATCATTTTCCTTCGGTTGAAGTGGTCTTAGTCTGACTTTAACTCTCCCACCAGTCTGCGAGATGGAAAATGGTGCAGAAGATCTGGGTCTGGTGTGCCATTATCCTCCACTGTAAGGAGGTTTGGAATAAAAGGAGCTTGCATAAAGGCTTTGGTGAATATTAAGTACTTTGGTGAATATTAAGTACTTTGGCCCCAACTGTTTTTTTAATATTATTCCCAGTTCTTTCAGCTCTTTGCCTGACTTTTCATAATCACTGACAAAAAGAATGGAATCCTGCAGTGGAGTGTTGAGGACATATTTCTTATGTGACTTCTGTGACACATTCTTATAAACAAACCTGAAGAAGGAGAAATAACAACATACATTTAGAACGTGCACCGAGTGACCGATACATACACCTACGCCAAGTGTACAATAATATGCTGTTTATTTGTTCACACAGACAATGTTAAAGTTTTTACACCATTCATCTGTCTGATTGAAACTGTTCACAAACACTGGGAGACAGAGAGATTCAGCAGGTTTTTTTTGCACTAATGCTTGTAGAATCGGGGCCATTGTGTTAAATTTGTTCTCCAATTTTTCAGTGTTCTCAGATAATAACAAAGTATGAATGTTTTTGACGTCTTGCTGAGACAGATAGCTACATATCACCTTTGCAGAAATACAGAAGAGGTAAATGAAACAAATCGATGAATTCGCTTCAACCATGATGTGATTTTTTCATGTTCTTGCAGAGTCTTCAACAGCATCAGGGGTCGGGGTTTTTTTGTTATTATTTTAACCCAGCCCAGCTAAGCATACAAGTTGCCAGACTATTCACTCATTATTTAGCAAGCTACTAATTAAAACAACTGAGAGACCTTAGATCGAACCGAACAAACACACATCCCTTCGTCCTTCTCCTACACAATGAGACACAGACCTAAATGTAAGAGACAGAGAGCAGAGCAACAATGAAGAAAAAAAAAAGTGTGAATTAACACAGCTATGAGTAAATGTGAGAAAAAGACAGCAATTTATCACCACTTCTGTCAAGAAATAATGTAATACCGGCCAACAGCGTTACAGGACTGAACGTGTGATATTGTCAGAAAGAATTAAATAGGGGTTCTGAATATGTTAGTGCAGCCACACATGGTGAACACTAAACTCAATAATAATAATACAAGTAAATTGTATGACACTTTCATAACAGTGACACCTTATGACTACACAAATAGATAAACCAAATAAATACAACATTAAATAAATAAAATCTTGAAAAATGTAAAAAATAAAAAAAAAAAGAAGGAAAGAAAAACAACTAAAAATTTGAGGAAGTGGTGAATTTTAATTCAAGAGGGTAAATATAAAAGAACCATTTTGTTATCCTTAAAAAATAAAAACATGTGCCTCACAGTTATGGACTGTAAATATTGTAATTCTGAAATTGCAATTCAGGTAATTAATTGTACAAAGCACAAGATTATGTTTCTCAATACAGAGGTATATTTCAGCCTCTAAATTGACTTTTTTTAAGTCTTTGCTGAGAGATATTTTCTATGAGCATTTGCTAGTCTAAACTGTCATGAAAATGTTCAGTGTTAAGCTCAAGATGCAAAATCATTCTGCTGTTTAAACAAGAAACTATATCTGCAATAATCTGTAAACATTTAAACATTCCAATAATCTTTAAAATTAAATGAAAGTCATTTTTGTTTTTTATTTCGTAAAATAACACTGGGGTTAGTAAAAAAAAAACAGTGTTATATACCATTCAGGTATGTGGACGACTCCTATAATCAGGACAAGGGGAAGAGGGAGTATTGCCCTATTTTCAGATTAAAGCAACACCTTTTCAGTATGTCTGTACATGTCTGTATATGCCTGTACATGCCCCTGTCCTTTAGTACAACAGCTCGCGTCCACGTGAGGAGTGGGAGATGTGGCACCCGACGCTCATCGCCGAGGCTCTGTTCGCCATCGCCAACATCTTCAGCTCGCTGAGGCTCATCTCGCTCTTCACGGCCAACTCGCACCTGGGTCCGCTGCAGATCTCGCTGGGCCGCATGCTGCTCGACATCCTCAAGTTCCTCTTCATCTACTGCCTGGTGCTGCTGGCCTTCGCCAACGGCCTCAACCAGCTGTACTTCTACTACGAGACGCAGGCGGCCGACGAGCCCAACCACTGCAAGGGCATCCGCTGTGAGAAGCAGAACAACGCCTTCTCCACGTGAGTGTGTGTGTGTGGGTGGGTGTGTGGGTGAGTTTTAAAGACAGACACTGAAGTCAGTCTTTGTTTTCCATTTTTGACTTACTACTTACGTCCTTACTACAATACTTACTATACTTACTACTATACTTACTACAATACTCACTATACTTACTACTATACTTACTATACTTACTACAATACTTACTATACTTACTACTATACTCACTACAATACTTACTATACTTACTACTATACTTACTATACTTATTACTATACTCTTCTTCTCTTTTTTGCTATTCCTGCTTCATCACTTTTGACACGTGTACACCGACACACACACACACACACCCACCCACACACACACAAAGTCTGCATAGGTAGGTGGAAACTGTAGGCTGTGGTCTATGCCAGGATATCAATACAATAATTA
>JAOYMR010000013.1:2873278-2892043 GCA_025802075.1 Tenebrosternarchus preto | reverse complement strand
TGTGGGGGTTTTTGGTTTGGGGGTGTTTTTTTTTTGTTTTGTTTGGGGGGGGGGGGGGGGCTGTGAGAGAGAGAGAGACAGAGAGACAGACAGAGAGGAGGATGCGGCATGCTAGAAAGGAAAAAAAAATCTGTTGAAGACCAAAGAAATACATTTGTAGTACGATAATAACATTATTATTATTATTACTGTTGTTATTATTATTATTATTATTATTATTATTATTATTATAGGTTAATGTCCTAAAGAGACCGAGGGTCTGGTGGTTCATCTGCTCTGTTACCAGCAGCAACTCTACTAATGCACCTGATTCATTGCCTGAAAGGCTTGATAATTAGCTGATGAATTTTAACTACTGAATTTTATGAGAGTTGAGAGGCTTTCTACCAGATTGCTATGTAAAATATCTTTCTAGTAGACCTCTGTAAAGCCATGTTGTCTATATTTGGTGAGTTCAAAGCCACATGTAGCAGTAGCACATGCCTGTCCTTTAACATACTTAAAGAAACCATTACAAATAAGAAACATGATGAGCCTATAGGTTATCCTTGAAGTAATTTCTCTAAGAATTTTTATAGACAAGGAACTACAGGCAACAGACAATTGTTAACAACTGTGTAGTTTGATTCCAGTGATTTTACAAAGCTAAACTCTAATTTACCAGTTTTTTCTTCCTCCACAGCTCACAGCACAGTTCTCATGAGTCTGTTGAACTGAATTTCAAATTCAGAAATGTATTTCTGGCGAAAGTTCCTGTATATTTTTGGCTAAAGTTCCTGTATTTAGCAATCACATTCCTTGATCCTGGTATCCTTTTATATTGCCGTACCTCAACAGTTTTGCTACAGGAACATTTCAAAAGCCATAGATCTTTCCACAGAGACCTTTGCTATACCTGTGAGTATTCGACAGTGGAGCAAGTTCTTTTAACTGATATAAACAATATAAATCTTCTAGCCAACATCAGCTAACAAAAAAGGTGCCATTGTACTGTAGAACCTCAGTGGTGTCCTTCCATTCTACTGTAGAACCTCAGTGGTGTCCTTCTATTGTACTGTAGGACCTGAGTGGTGTCCTTCCATTGTACTGTAGAACCTCAGTGGTGTCCTTCCCTTCTACTGTAGAACCTCAGTGGTGCCCTGACACTGTAAGTTCCATTGCCACCTGGATCCAGAATAACTCATCAAGGTGTGACTCATGGTTCTGACGTTTTAGTTTCTCATGACATGTCCTGTCAATACTTGTGGGCTGATATCAAAATGAAAGAAAACCTGATGAACTGAAAAAAAGTCAGATTGCTTTATTTAGTAGGATAGCAGTAGTATAGAAGTAGTATACTGGAGTAGAATAGGAGTAACCTGTGCAATTGTGTCAGTTGTCTGTGATTACAACAGAAAGACAATAATAATAAAAAACTGCTTCCCTGAGTGTCTAGACATTCTGGTAGCATTTAGAGTGAGTGCACTTTGTAAATGGACAATTCTGCTTTTATTTTCAGGAAAAGCATGCTGACAGAATTATTCAGAATAAACAGTATCAGGTATGTGTGAAAAGAATGAAAACACATGAAATACAAAATGAATACACACACATGCATGCACACATACACAAACATACATACACTTACACACACACACCAAAGTAATTGGTTTGACATTAGCCCTCCATGTCCCGCATTATAATCCAATGATGCATCTCATTTCCAGATAAGAGAGCTGTGTTAACTCAACTCTGCCCTCCGTTCTCCCTCTCAGGAGGTGATTCGCAATCTAGTGAAGCGATACGTGGCAGCTATGATCCGCAGTGCTAAGACCAACGAAGGACTGACAGAGGAGAACTTTAAGGTAGCTTAATATCTCACCTAATATCTCGCCTAATATCTCACTTAATATCTCAACTAATATCTCACCTAATATCTCACCTAATATCTTTAATGTAGCCTAATAACTCACCTAATATACACACTTTCATTTTCAGCAAGATGTAGCAGCTTAAAATTGCATAAAATACTGACTGAAGCATTTTGCCGCAGGAGCTGAAGCAGGACATCTCTAGTTTTCGCTATGAAGTTTTGGACCTTCTGGGGAACCGTAAGCCACCGCGGCGTACGTACTCTTCGAGCAGCGATGCTACGCTTCGAGACGACGCTAGCGATGACGGCGACGGCAGCGGCAGGGCCGTGTCCTTCAAACGGGTCCCGTCATCGGACGCCCCACGAGGCGTCTCCGCCCTCATCCACTCCATCTCCGGCATGGACTTCCCCATGGAGACCACGGCAATAACCCCGCAGCGCAGGGAGGACAGACCAAAGATCAACGGGCTAAGGAAAAGCCCCTCGCCCCGCTCTTCCGCTTCCTCGGCGGCCGGCACCAGGGCGGCGCCCTCGAGCGCGTGGAGCCGGCTCGCGCGCTTTCCCGCTTCTAGGAAGAACTCCTTCCGACAGCTGGGGCTCCTGTTCTCGCGCATGGGCACCCGCCTGCCCCAGCCGGCCGGCGTCACCACCGCCACCTACACCATCTCAGACGGACTGCTCTGCCCACCGGGGGCATGGCAAGACCTGGGCTTCACACGCGGCGACGGACCAGTCACGCGCAATGAGACCGGCCTCAACCACGCAGATGGGCCCGCCGCAGCTGGCTGCGGCGATGTTGCCAGGACAACCAACAGGCAGAGAACCGGCGGGAGGGACTTTCCTTTGACTGTGGGGCCCCTGCCTCCACCCACTTCGCTACACTGTGCTTCCAGTTTCTCTGCCTCTAGTTCTCTTCTCCTGGACTCAAGTGAGGATGTGTTTCAGGGATTAGTCGGGCCTTGTGACGGACACACGGCAGAACCCGCCCACTGTGAGGCGGAGCCTGATGACTCGGTGACCACACAGCTATAGTATCCCAGCATGCACTGTGGTGAATGCACTTTAATAATAACAGTAATATTTGATGATACCAATAACAATGACTTTACTATTAAGAACAGCAACTTTTTTATTTGGACTGCTGGAATTTTTTCATGGATACGTGTGGCTTGTGAATAAGTGAATGCATTTTTAGTAAACTCCATTATTCTTATATAAAAATAAGAAGAGCAGGAAAAGGGACAAAGGGATGTTATTATGAGCATATTTAAAACTGCTAACAACTGTGTGAGTATCTGCTGTCTCATCACAGCACTTCTTACACTGCACTTTTTCTAATTATTTCGTTTGAAACACGCATGAACACAAGGTACACACACACACACACACACACACACACGCCCACGCCACCTCTCGCATATAATGTATAAACACACCGCACAAATACACACTTAGAGAATTTTCCTTTGATGTACACATAAACAACCAAAATAAACTCATGTTACAAAATTGACAGGTATTGTTTTGTAGGCAATGACTTTGTGGAGAGTCACTGAGGCTTTTTGGACTGTCCTCACACTGATCAAATCTATACAAATGAGGCATATATATTAGCATGCCAGCTGCTAACCCTTAGAGCAGTATAGAGGCTATAAACCGCTTAAAGTATATTGGGAAGGAGCATCAACTTTTTGCACTGGGTTTTTTTGGCATTTGTTTGTTTTGTTTTATTCACTCTTCCATAACAACAGGCAGGGTATCATTAGCTATTTGAACTTGCTAATACAAACACATCTTCTGTAAATGCTGTTAATGCACTGGTTGACCCCCAGTCTTGATCTGGGAAATTGGCCCCACATTTGTTACTCTTTATTTAATTTTCATTAAATTCTACAAATTAACTTGATTCTCTAAACTTTAGCAGGCCTTCTGCATATCTGAGAGTAGCTGGTATTATTCAGTCATGTAGTCTGAGATTTTAGTTTTTCATGTATTCATTTAAATGCATATTTAGTAAATGTGCTGGTAAAGCTTTTTGTAAAGCTGCTTTGTGATCATGTCTATTGTAGAAAGTGCTGAACAATTAAACTTGAACTTGAGTTGCATTTGAGTTGCATTTGAACAACATAGATCTTGCAGATTCTGTGTTTTACACGCCATTTGCACAATTTGAGTCCTGGACTAATAATTCAATAAATTTTCACAAATATGCCTGAAATCTGCACAAGAGCACTCACATTTTTGCTATAGCATGATCAGATGGAGTTTTTGCATGACTCGAATGGTGTTTGGATAGAATAGAACTAACATTTATAGTCTTGAATAATCTGTGGATTTACAAAATACATTCTGGATTTCATGTCAATTGCTTCATCAATAAAACACTGCGATTTTAAAGTGAAAACATGCTTCGAAGAGAAAATGCCTGCTTCTTTAAGTGTTTTCATCTGATTGACCTAAATCAGTCAACAAGATTCCAAATCCTGGAAACACATGTTAAATGAACCTCAGTAAAATCACCCTAAACCTACTGTGGAAGTGATTTCCCCTGCTTTTATCCTGTATAGACCTGAAAGGCCCTGACTATGGCTTCGGTCCCTTAACTGCCAAGATCTGTTTCCTTGGCCTGAATCCACTGACAGTTGGGAGAATGTTTAGTTACGCTCCCGCTATGCTAGCGGGCCAAGCATGCTGGATGTTTGTACTCTGTAGGGAGAGCTACGGTAATGTGGATGCTAAGGGTAATCACAAGCTCTGCTCATGCATGAGAGGAGACCATCTCCAAGAATCCCCAGCAGACGTATATCTCCACTATGGCGTTACGCTATGCGTTACCACAATTAGCATTACTAAACTGACGACGGCTTTCTCTCGTTTGAGAACCAAAGCATCTTCCCCGTAAGGGTAAGCATAAGCGCCTTATTCAAAAGAGCTCTCACACATTTCCGTCTGTCCAAGCGAGACAACGGATAGACTTGCCACTCGCTTGGCTGCATCACCCATAGCCGTTTTGCCTGTATGCGAAGCCAAAGCGAAGACGAGGACCTGCTCGAGCTCCGTTACACGCACGCACGCTCGATTTAACTTTGACACTACAAGGTTATGTAAGCAATACACTCAGATCTTATGTTCGTGTTAGATGTAAATATGTACTATGGGAAATCAAAATTTACACACAGATATCATGTGAAAACGTTTTTATACTCGTACCTCATTTGGCGCATAATTTCGTGTAAAGCGACGAAAATATATTTATGACAGTAAGTGGCGCCACAAACCTTGTGCCATAGGATCACCGTGTACCCTCCTCTGACCGCTCAATAACGGAAAAGAAAACTTATAGTAATATTAGTTATTATATTTCACATATTTGTTGCAAGTGACGATAAATTCCCTTATTTCTAACTTAACTGTCTGTGAGACAGAATTAAAGAATGCTAAAGGAGGAGAAAGTTAGGTGAGCTTAGAGATAAAGGTGTGCAATACTTGTCCTCTTGTCTTTATTGTTATTAAAACCGTAATGGCAGAGAATCTAGTATTTGTTGAAAAAAAATGTCCAAACTGCTGTGTAATATGATAACACATTTTGCCTTCACTGAGTACTAATTATAACACATTGAACATGAAATTTAACACCAATCTTAAACGTTTTCTATAATTTTATTCAACCTTTTTGCTTGAATTTTATGGGGTTTGATTACTTAGAATTTTACAGCAGTAACAGGTCTGAAATACAGAACCTAAACTGAAGGAGGCAGCTGGGGACAGAATACAGGGGATAAAGTTTGTCGAGTATAAATCTGATAACCAATCACTTACGTAGGTGACCCCTCAGCAAAAGCTATTGGCTGCCCTCTCCTGGACATATTTAGGAATCGCACTCACAGACGCAAAAGAAGTGGCTTCATGATGGTCAGTTACATACAGGAATTAGTATCCTGTAGCTGAAAGGCATCTTTAAAATATTAAAGACTTTACTGACCTAATTCCTGCCAAAAAGAAAATGATTAAGTTTAAATATATATCACACTTTATGCCCAGCTCCTCTAACAGATTCTCATTGTCAGCTCTCTTATATGAGGTTTCCTATAATTCCCTGTTTATGTCACAATACTTTAAAGCTTTCATGCTGAGCTGCACACTCTGTACCAAAGGTACCAAAAAGCGACAAAAAGGTCTTAAAACCCCAAATACCTGAAACCAGTCAGTCCGTGCGTGTCATTCCCAAAGTTTTACATGCCGTTCTTTGGTAGAAGTTTTTGTAGTTGACATAGCTCTTACACTGATGTTAATGGTGTGCCCCATCTGTAATTGCTCTCTTGATCTTTAAGGAAGTGAACACCATCCCAACACGGACATTCGTTAACTGGATTAAATGAACACTCACCAGTGTTTGTTTACTTGAGCTGACCTGTAGGGGAAGCTCTAGTACACGTGCGCCCATCACGTTTGTGTTAGCCGTTGCTACTTTTCATTAGTTTTCAGTTCCTTACCGCAGGACCACTGGTAGCTGAATATTTTAAAATAGAAGACTACTCTCAACCCAGGAATGACATTTACACGTGGAGGCAAAAATCCAGGATCAGTTTGTGTTGGTACATTAATTCCAGTCGATACCACTAATACCTTCTTCTCTGGCACCCAAAATGTCCTCCACCTAAAAATATCCTTTATGCAGTGGTGTGTGCTTGGTGGACAACAGTCTGGAAATGTATTAAAAGCACATATAAGCTAGTTCTATCATAATAAAATAGAAAGGCACTGTTGATATTTTAATATTTTTGCTTTAGACAACAATTATAGACAGAATTAAGAAAAACAGAGAGTCAGGCGGTTCTTTCGCTAAGCAGTGCAAATACTGCACATTTATAAGGTTTGGTCCGTGCACCAGAGATTTCCACAACCGTCAAGTGGAAATACATTTTAAATCTTAATAGGACACAGGCCTATTCGATACAGTTATATGAACGAACGTGCAGCTCCTCCCACATTTTTCTATTGGTTGTCCGTTGCCACTTCGGCGTCCTTGGTTGGTTTAATTTGCGGAAGGTCTACGTTTCATAAAGGTTATTGCGGAAGTGAAATATTCATAAATAGAGGCTGGTTAAAAGCTATTGGTAGCTCGAAATTCAGCAGAATTCTTTTTATAAATTAATATCGACATACTTTTTACAATGAATGTATTAATTTTTATGGTATTAGTTTTCGCAAATACCCATTCGGGTTATAAAGCCGACAATGATGACTGGGTGCATTTACCAAATAAATGTGAAGGTAAGTTTTTTTTTTTCCTGAATGATCCGTAGGTTTTCTCCTGTTACGTTAATTCTTCGCATACAGGTTGCATCTAGCTAGCAAGGTGGTTTTGAACATCAACACTTGACACAGGTAGGTTAACATCATTAGCGACTAGTAGTGTGCAATGCCGAAACAGACTTTAGGTTCCTAGCTAGCTATGTCATTGAATATCTGTTGCCTGCAAGGCAGTGATTGACAGGGACGTTATTCAAAAGCAGAAATGGGACCACGGTTAAACTTATCAAGCCCCGAGGTGTTTCCTGTTACGGAAACATGAGTTATTTATATCAGGCTTGTGAGTTCCTGCACAGTAATGTCTGCGCTTTAATATATTTCGCCAACAGTGTGCAAGTTTGTGAGCATTGAAATGAAATCAGCATTAGACGAAACGGGCAAAACGAAGGAAGTTATTGATACGAACTACCGTTTCTTAGACGATAAAGGTGCACCGCCAATCAAATATGTAAAATCGTAAGTATGGAGATGTCCTTACTTTGTTCCACGGTTATATAATGTAGCTAAGCAAGTGTCTGAAGTAAATGGCTGTACAGAGCAGTGTGTGTGTGTGTGTGTGTGTGTGTGTGTGTGTGTGTGTTTGGGTTTCTAGTGATATCCGTTTTATAGAGGTAATGGAGAGTGTATGCTCAAGAATTCTGCAGTATAATCTTCACAAGGAGAGGGGTGGCAGCAATCGCTTTGCAAAGGTGAGAGAAATTTTTAAAAACAAAGTATAAACTTGGACATTATGGTGTGTTATAAAATCAGATAAAAAGCCCACCTGGTAGAGGAGGAAGCACAAGGTTTTAGTAACAATCCGACCATGGGTTTGATTTCCAGAAGGCACACATTTTATAAAAGTTATGTATATGTAAGTCTCTCTGGGTGAGAGTTTCTGCAAAATGCCGCCATCATCATCATCGCATAGCTCCTGTTGGCTGTTACTGTAACGTTACACAATCATTTACAGAGCACTCTGTTACTGTAATGTTACACACAATCATTTACAGAGCACTCTGTTACTGTAACGTAACACAATCATTTACAGAGCACTCTGTTACTGTAACGTTACACATAATCATTTACAGAGCACTCTGTTACTGTAACGTTACACATAATCATTTACAGAGCACTCTGTTCCTGTAATGTTAAACATCATTTAGAGAGCACTCTGCAAGAGCAGAAGTGCAATAATATTCTGCTGCTATTTGACTGACCAGAATTTATATGAATGGTTTGGCGATCCCCATGAATTGCTTTGTTGAGTATTGCATTAGGCCACACATCCTTGTGCGCAGTGGTTAAATAATTGCTGGCAAATCACAACTGTCATGTTCAAGCATAATGTAGTCCTGTAGTTTCTTCATCTGGCCCTAGGTAACACCAGGATAAAAGTTTAGCGTTCCTTTAAATGTCAGAGAATAGTGAATATAAACCCATGTGAGCTTTGTTAATTTCCCTCCTCCACTCTGACTCCAAGGTCACTGGGCTGCGTGTCTTTAGTTGTTTAGACGACTACATAACGAAGCGTGGAGTACATCGGGCGAATGATTTGACACTCCCTTTCTGTGTGTGCAGGGCATGTCCGAGACATTTACCACGTTACACAACCTGGTCCACAAGGGGGTGAAGGTTGTCATGGACATTCCTTACGAGCTGTGGAACGAGACAAGTGCAGAGGTGGCTGACCTCAAGAAGCAGGTGAGTGTGAAACAAATGACCTTCTCAGAAAACCTGACGGCCACTTCTGTGTGCTCTGGCTGCCTGACAGTGACTTGCTTTTTCTCCGTCTCTGTCCGTTAACTTACTTTCCCCTCCCCCCCCCCCATTTTCTCCTCCTTCCCCCTTAGTGTGATGTATTGGTCGAACAGTATGAAGACGTTATTGAAGACTGGTACAAAGGCAGCCAGGAAGAAGACCTCACAACATACCTGTGTGAGAAACATGTTCTGAAAGGACAAGACCTGTGTAGGTTGCACTTTCATAACATTTCCAAAAAAAAAGGGGGGGGGGGGGGCAGGGGGCTGTTTATGTGGTTTATAGGAATATTATTTCAGGAAAATCTAACTCCCATGACAGTCAAAATAAACAAGCGTTTGCCACTGAGGCAACGGACTTAAGGTGAACAAGCGCTCGAATTGTGACTGAAGTCTGTTTGGGCTTCCACAGTTAACTTTGGTTTCTTGTCTCAAACTCCCCAAGCACCAAAAGCGACGCCCTAGTTCAGACAGCAACGTGTAGAAGTTCACGCAGCTGTCATGCCACCATTCATGGTGCCCCTTGACTTTATTAAATATCACCCTTTACCTTCAGCATTTAGTCTCCATGAGGGTGATCTGCAGTGATTTGATGTAACCTGTGGTCGTGAGTTATTCTGCTATTAGCTCATACTGTCCTATACCAGTGTCCTCTCTACTCCTCCACCAAAACATCAACAGTTACACTGTTTATTACCACAGTAGTCAGTTCTGTTACACAAAGCTGGGTTTAGGTAGCCTATTTAACCACTTATAGCGCTGCTATAATGGGACTCTTCAAGAAAATCATTATTCAATGCAGTCCTCAGTTTATGTCAAGCCTAGTCATTGTTGTAACATGTATAGATGATGTGGAGAGTTCACAGGAGTGCTCAGCAGCAAACACACAGCGAAAGAAGCCTCCAGATAGCTGGTATAATCTTATTAGATCAGTGAATGAAGATTTCTCTCTCCTTCATTCTCTTCACCCTGTTGTCTGAAGCTTGTCTGAAAGAATCTTGGGCTGGGAAGAAAGGAGACACTGGGGCCATAGCAGAAGACAAAAAGAACAGGAAGAAGAACAAAAAAAAGGCCAAGGAGCATGAGGATGGCAAACAAAAAGAGAAGAAGCTGAAGAAGAAGAAGAAGAAGAGCAAGACACCCGAGGAACATACAGACAAGCTGAGAAACGAGGAGGACGAGGAGATCCAGAACAGTGTTCCCCTTCAGCAGGAGAAAACCGAACTCTGACCTGCACGATTCAATTCCTTGGGGGTTTTTTCTTTGTGTTGTTGTTTTGTTGTTGTTGTTGTTTTTTGCCCTACCTCTGTCAATAAAAATTGTGATTGGCAACTGGATATAATTGTGTTTAAAACTGTGAGAAGCAGGAAAGGGCCCAAGAGAATTACATGAAATGTTACAAAACTATACAACAGTTCTGCATTGTTAGGTAATGCCTTTAAATTATATTCACTGTTCAGTTAAATAGAAGATCCATAAAGTGTTTAATTGCATAAAAGTACATTTATGTTCTTTTTTTTGCTTTAACTGGTTAGCTTTGGATTGTAGCTTATTTCAGACTGTCACTCAAGACTTTTATCTTGTTTCTTCACAGACCGATACTACAAAGTCTATAAGACATATCAAAAGGTACTGCTGTGTCAGTGTTGCTGTGTGTGATTTCTAAATGCTTTAAAACATACAAGTCAGTTTGCTCCAATATTCCGGTATTCATGCATGTACACCTATTTCATGCATTCATTTTTGAAAATTCAGTTATACTATGCTATGTCTATCAAAGGCTGCTACTTGAAAAATGATACATGTGAGGTTGAGCGTTTACTTGCGCGTGTGTGTGTGTGTGTGTAATGAGATTACAAATGATAAACGTTGCATTTTAGCGGGACACGTTTTACAATGAGCAGTCCCTAGGGATGTTAAGACAGCCTGTGTTTTTTGATATGCAATTAAAGCTGTGTCTGCCAATTGGATAATAAAAAGTTATGGTTGTGTGCTTTAATTGTTTTGTTTTTATAAGTTATTTCTCTGCTTTTGTTGTTCTTCACCTACCCACCTGCTGACTGGACCACAATCTCCTCAGTTTTATGTGGATGAGTTGTCCAAAGTCATAGACATTCCTGGCGTTCCTGGATTTCAGTCTGCAGTGATGCTGTAGACAGTTGTGGCTGGGTTAGGGTTAGGCTTTGAAAATGTATGATGGCAACTCCTCACCACAGTTGGGTTGGGGAGTATTTTGAGATCACAGATGGCTATGCTGTGTTTGGTGGGAAGGACTTGTCAGTTCAGTAGCAACCATGCTAAATTAAACAAAGGATATTCTTTGGGATTATCTTGAAAACACACTGGTGCACTTAACATTTGGAAATCCCCAAGTGAGTTGATGATGACAACAACTGCTGAGGACAGAAAGAACACCATGATGGTGAAAAATGTTGAACTCCTGAATCGAAACTACTGACATCAGGTCCTATTTTTAACCCAGAGCAGGCCCGTTCAACAAGAGCACACCCAGCTGTCATGTTGGTATCTACTGGTCTGCAGATATTTTTCTTACAGCATCAGTTATTTTAGGCAAGCACACAAAGGATAGCTAAGAAAAAAAAACCTTTAAAGAAATTAATCGAGGATAAATAGCTGCCATCATGTGCAGTTTGCAGTTGACATCTACCATGCTTCTTCTACACTCTCGACTGCTTCTGAAAGTTGTCTTTGGATCTATTTCAGGGAAAATCCACAGCAGATCTTCAGACACTTGAGGTTCCCATGTGTGTTAATTAATGAACAGCATGCAGTAACAGAATAGACTAGCAGTTTTTCAGCTGCTACTCAATTGCACCACCTGCAGAAACACCTGGGCGAAGATGAACAAAACCCTGTGGGAGAAAAACGATTTCAAAATGAATAATAACTTCTATGATTATTCAAAGACACATACAAAAAAAGTAGGGAACATCCAAAACAGAACACATCTAACACTTCACGCCACAACTGGACATTAAAATATCTCTTCAAGGACTTGAAGAGATAAACTTTTCATGGATAACCTGTGTGACATCTGTTAATTCACTGCTAAAAAAAAAGTACGTACAAGGCCAGGCATGAAGTTGCTGTTTGTTTAATAAAACACTGGCCATTAGGAAAACAGCGACTTCTGATGCTCTTTGCTCACACCCTCAACTATATCGTAAAAGAAGCCCACAGTAAATTTCCCTGTCAAAATTGTGATTTTATTGCAGTACTGAAACTCAAGATGCCATGTCCAAAACTATGCTAGGAGTTAATCTTATTACATGACGAGATGTAATACATATGATCATATAAACACCTACAATTTTGACCACTAGGGCCCACCACTGACACTAAATATGAAATGAAAGTGGAATGACTGGAGAGCAGAACGACTGGATTGTTACAGTGTACTTACATTCGTGTCTTTACTTAAGAGTCTGTGGAACACAACATGACGCTTACCTGAGACTTTACATTCAAAACTTATTAATTTATGCTAAACCTTTCAATCTTCCACTGTGCTTCCTCACCTGTTCATTATTATATTACATATCTGTTATATAATAATAATAATAATAATGAGCACCTTTCACATTCCTAAGCTCACTGTCAAAAGTAAAAGTGTCATGTAAGGATAAATAAATAATTGCTTTAATAAATAAAACAAATGCAGTAAGCAGAAGAGATAAAGGACAAAAAGCTGGAATTCCAAAGCATGAGACCTTGACACCCATATAAGGTCAGGACACCCATACAAGGACATGTATGACAAGCATCTGCACCCAGTAGTGAGTAATCTGAATTTTGGTAGAGCTAGGAGTCCAGCACCAGATGACCTTGACATGCAAGAAGGACTACAGGGCTGAAGAAGCTCAACTAAATAAGATACAGCTAAACCGCAAAGGGCTTTGTATGTAAGCAAGAGGAGTTTAAAGTTATCCTGTGTAACAAGGAGTCAATGTAAATGGAAAAAAACACAGATGTGAGCAGATTTTTTAGTGTGAGAGAGTATTCTGAGTTCTGAAAATACCAAACGAGATGTCAGGTTTTATATGAAAGGCAGAAAGAGTGAATTATAATAATCAATGCAGGAAAATACGAAAACAAGGACCAGAGTTAGCATCAGCCAGGCTAAGCAAGGGGTAAAGAGATGGAAATAAACACTTATCAGGAACCTAATGTAGTTTTCAAATGAGAGTGGGATCAAAAATGACACTCCAATGGCAAACTGTAGAGAGTGGTGTAACTGAAACTCCATCTATGTTTATTACAAAGTCTGAGAGTCTTGTTATTATGGAGATAGGGTAAATTAGTAAGATTTCAGTTTTACTGGGACTCAGTTTCAAGGTGTCAGGATGCATCCAGTGTTTGTCATAAATATAGGATATTAGGGTTGGGGTTGAAGGAATTGTGAAGTTTATTTATTTACTGCTAATATAAATGCAAGCATTGTCTGTGTAACAGTGAAATTCTAAGACTATGGTGATGAATAACATTACCAAAGGGCAGCATATAGATTATGAAATGGAGAGGCCCAAGGACTGATCCCTGGTGCACACCTTGCATAGCAAAGCAGATTCATCTTTTCATAGAACAACACACTAAAATCTATTTGTAAAATAGGAAGTAAACAAACACTGCAAAAGCAGTGAATGTTATACCAACAGCAAAAAGAATTCAACCCTTAAATCTGGTAGGTGGAGAAAGGGCACCAGAGTCAGATGAAAGGATGAGATCATTATATACAATTTGTGAGAAACTAATAACATGCCATGGAGTATTAAATGTGTTCTGCACATAGAAAGGCATTAACATCTCTCACAATTGACCCAAAAGACAAGGCAGGGATGAATAAAGATGGATTCTTTAGATATGCCATTCTTAGCATACAAAATCCATTCTTTACTGCCTTACTGGAGTTACAGGAGATTTAAGTGACACACCTACCCTTCATTTGATGTTATACACACACCTGGGTTCATCTTTTGAACTGAAACAAGTGTGTCAAAGAGCAAAATAGAACTGGGGCTTCTAGCCATTTATGGAAGTAACTGATGGAACTAGATGTTAAAAAATAAACAAACAAGTGAACAAAAAATATATGTAAAGGGAACAAAGGAAATGGATGAAACTGGACCGTCTGCTGCCTGTCTTGATCAATCTTTTTGCCTTCAGCATTCGAATTCTTGTTGTTCTTTGATGGTGTCTTACTTAGTTTACTTGTGTTTATGTCTACGGACGTCAAAGACAGTATAAAAGTAGAACAGGTAAAACCAAGAGAGAGTATCTCCACATCTCATTATACTGCATACCCTCAGGCTCCACAACTGGAAGCATCCATCCATGTCTGATAACCCAGGTATACGGTTGGCTCAATACAAAGCCAAGGCCAAATAAAATGTCTGAACATAAAAAAAAACAAAAAACTTCTGGCTGTACCACCATTAGTGGTCTGTGTGAGAATAACACAAGTGATATCTTCCTCCAGGAAGCATATTTTAAGCCTTACTTGGAGATGATTATTAGAATACTAGCACCAAACTCTGAAAACATGCTGGTCTGTAAATGGAATTTGACGCACACACACACATTTTGAAATCTCTAAGCTTTTTACAGCTGATCTATTTCAGTAAATATGAGAGAACATATCAGCAGCCAAAAAATTTCTATGCTTATTTATATTCAAGTCAAACATGGAATTTTTTCCACCCAAATATCTACCTCGACTTATCCTGTTTATGTGTTTTGCCATCATCTTAGTCCCTGGTATTTTTACTACTCCAGCCTGTTCCCATGATGGCCAAAGTCTTCCTTTAGGAAACCATCCATTTTTAGACCACGGATCCTAATTCGGAATGAGTCCAAAGAAAGACTGTGTGTCATTGAAGCCTTTTTCTCACAAGGTCAGAGGGAGTTTTTTGGCCCAGTGGGGACTCCATAAATGTGCAAAATGGATGTGTCACATTACAGCTCTATTTAATATGATTACACAATGGCACAGGCATACAATGACTAAACAAAGTGGCTGTGGTCTTAGTGCTTTATGATATTTGGAAAACAACCACAATATAAAAAAAAAAAAAACTTGCAATGTGTCACTGAGGGAACTTGTGTATCTTTCAGTGAATTAAACATAAAATTGAGTATCTGAACTTTGAGGCTGGAATAAGCTTATGATCTGGAGATAAATTTGTGTATGGGTTCACCACTCATAAACCATTCATAATGTTAAACTTAAGATAATGCTAATCAGTGATTGTTGTGTTCAATTTGGGCAATCACTCATATCATTTGGTATAGTGTATAAAGACTACTGACTGAGAATAAGATGTTAGAATAAGCTTTGCAAAAACAAAAAAATACCAGTAATTTACAACTGTAAAATAAAAACAGAAGAGCTCATGCCAGCAGTGAGATGGAAAGAGAACAGAGGAGGTGACTCGAGCGAGGTGAAGCCCAGAAGAAGAGGTGCCCAGGTGCACAAACAGCTGCTCTCCATGTGATGAGGAAGAAAGGCTCCTAGGCTTCTGCAGAGGATGCTATATTTCAATTTAGTACCTTATATTACAAATTTTAGACATTCACAGGTGTTTTTAAAGCACACACCAAATGAAACCTGTGGCTTTCATTACATGAAATAAAAATAAAATTGAAGAATTTTTAGAAAACAAAACTTGCACATTCTTAGGGGTCCCTCTCGCTGGTTGTGTGATGTTTCAGCATAAGGAAGCACCTTGGACCAGATGTGCTACAGGTAGCAATTTCCCGGTAGAGCACTCCAAGAATCAGAGTCTACACTGCCTAGATCTCCTTGTAATTTGGTGCTTAACAGATTCAGTGGATTAAATTATATCAAGCCGAACATTAATATAAAAAACATGCATTTTCTCATCAGCACTCTGCTGGGCCGGACTGTTCTGAAACTGAACACACCATGTTAATTTCACAGAACACTGTGCTGTGGTTCAAGCACGTGCTCCAGAAGGCCGAAGTGGATCACGACTCCAAGGTCTGAGGACTCATGAAGTGACTGTTAAAAGAAACATTGTGCTCTGTTGCCTGAAATATATATTCAGTAAAAGACGACCCTCAGAAGTTACAGGAATGACAGAATTCCTCAACAGAACGCTCCCATGGTCACTTGCGTAATTCCTGAATACACTAGCAGTTTGCACTGCAGGCCACCTGGACATTATAACAGTGGAAACCCTCTTCCTTTATGTTTGTGATACTGAAGCCAAAAGTTAGATGAATCACAAATACACTTAGTCACACTCACTGGTAACTGGAAGCCTGGGAACTGTATAAATGGATCTGCATGTCTCACAAGGCTACAGTTAATGGCAATACATAGCAGTACAAATGGCCTTCTATGATGTATTGATAACTAAGATCACCAAATGCCCAACAGAGGCTGCTATAAATGTGGTCCATTGCTCAGTCCTGGGAGAGGAAGTGACTGGAAGTGACTGGACAAATGAATCCACAAAGTCATTGGGGCTGGACAATACTGGCACTCTACACATGTTCCTGGCAAGAAGCTTTTAGTGTCCAAGCACTTTTGGAGATTCACATTTCATCCCACTGATAGTTGTAAAAGATGTGTGTTTTTTTTTTTTTTATATATATACTGATTAATTTAGAGTATACCTTGATTTGACATAAGCATTTTAATGCTGGTGATCTGTTCACATGACCAAAGCTATTCATTTCAAGAATGCATCTGAGAATAAATGTTTACTCCAGTTTAAAGGAAATTAGTCAAATACGTTATAATACAGATGAAACTACTACTGTTTTAATTCAAATCCGACATAAAAAAAACGAATGTTATGAGAAAAATGTCAAAATTAACGTCTGGCTACTCAGTGCACATTACATAATATGAATGTATAGATGCCTTTTTATTTCTTGTTTGATATGTAGTAGTGTGTGGATTAAACTTGTAACTACATTCAGCACATGTTTAATATGTAGGTCCACAAACAGATGATAAAAATTCAGATGTACCAGTACTGTATCTCTCAACCAGAAAGACACTTTAATTTTTTAATGAATACAGAGTGAGAGGACATTCACGCAGGCAGTTTTAGTACCTTCTACTGAAAGTCCACGATGTAATATTATTGAAGTTAAAAAAAGAAAAAGAAAAAAAAACCCAGCAAAAACTCACAATCGTGGTAGGCTATTGTACAATCGTCTGACTTAGAAGAGTAAGAGTAGAAGAATGCTTGAAAAATACAAAGATGCTCATAACATAAAATAGTAATGCTGAAAAATCGATCTGCTTCAGTCTCTCAAAATCAAAAGAGGGTCGCCACTGTAGTGTCTGAATTTACCTTTACGCCTGTATGAGCGGGATGAGGGAGGAGGTACCGCTGTCCTGTATGAGCGGGATGAGGGTGGAGGTACCGCTGTCCTGTATGAGCGGGATGAGGGTGGAGGTACCGCTGTCCTGTGTGAGCGGGATGAGGGTGGAGGTACCGCTGTCCTGTATGAGCGGGATGAGGGCGGAGGTACCGCTGTCCTGTATGAGCGGGATGAGGATGGCAGTATCGCTGTTCTGGTTGAACCATGCCTTGGCCACACATCTAAAAGGCTTTTTTTCGCATGACCAAGCAACGTAAAAATTGAGAAGGATAAAACCATAAATACGAAAGTGTGTGTGTGTGTGTTTGTGGGGGGGGGGGGTGATCAAATAGTCTGCTGAGTTTCAAAGGAGACAGAGAAGCTGTGTAATATGTTCTTGCTTCAGTAAACATTCCTCCAGTGTTCTCACTGCCCTCAGTAGATGGTAGCTGTTCAGAGCTGCATGTTAATGCTTAGGTCCTGTGTATGTGCTATCTGTTACGTGCCTGGGTTATTAGGAAAGTACTACTAAGCAAATTAAATGTATAATAATAATAATAATAATAATAATAATAATTTTTCATAGCAATTGGGTTGATTGATTTGTCCAAGCAGTGTGTAGTTGATGTCAAATGTCCCTTCACTACTGGCTACTCATTCCTCAGTATGAAGAGTCAGTAGTCTTTGTATACACTTTTCTCTCTGTGGAGACAAACACAGTTATAAGAGAAAGTTAGAGAATGTTCTAGACATTAGAAGTAAAGGTTCAGCAAAAGTGTTTAAAAAATCAGTCCCACACACAAGAGCAAAATGTATTTTCATTCGTTCATAAAAAATACAAGTATATGTTTATTAGTATACATTTATAAATTCATAATATTCAGTAACCGGCTAACCTGGACAGCAAGCAGCTAACTAGCTAGCCTGTAGACGTCACAGGTGAGAAATTATTTAGTAAGATTATTGTAGCAGATGAGCGACTATCTCCAGCTTCTATCGCAGAAGTCTAGAGTCCAGATTTCAAATACAAATTCCAGTCCTGGATTTTGAAATAGACAGTAGGTAATTTACTTAATCAAACCAGCCTTCAATGTCTAAGTGATAAATATTTTTCACCTTCCCTTTACCTGCAGGACAGGTGTGATGATTACACACACCATGCTTCCTCTTCCCAGCATGCAAAAGCAGCTTCACCATGGAAACGGACAATGGTGTCATTGGGAAAATTTTGAGAAGTGGGGAATCACCTGGTTAAAACTGTGAGCAAAGGATGTGGACAGAATGAAGAAGATCTTACCTAACTTGGCGACACTGTAACGTGGTGCCCCGTCCCCCCGAGGCTCAGCTGTGCTCCATGTCCATCTTCAGAACCACTCCATCTGTGTTATCTTTGTCAACACAAAACATGTCCATATTAGCAGCTCGATATTTGGCTTACTCATTGGCAGTGTGTGTCTATGTGTGTGTATGTGTGTGTCTGTGTGTGTGTGTGTGTGTGTGTGT
>JAOYMR010000013.1:2858308-2873178 GCA_025802075.1 Tenebrosternarchus preto | reverse complement strand
TGTGTGTGTGTGTGTGTGTGTGTGTCTCACCATGCGCAAGTACATGTGAGGAGGTGTGCTGCAAAGTTTGTTCCACTTCCAAAGTTTGCTCTCTTCTCTTGTACTCGAACTGCAGAGCCTCTTGAAGCCTTCTCTTGGCTTTCTTCTCCTTCCTGAGACGCTTTAGAATGGTGGCTGAGGACGAAGACATGGAATGACAACTCGATGATGTTCGGACACCTGTCCCAAGCACCTATACCATCATATCATTCCTGGCAATGTTATTCATTCTTGTACATGCACATGCACAATAGTAATTTTTTTAATTATGACATCTTTTTCATTCCTCATATCTGATTGGCTGTTCATGTCCTTCATTTATGTAGATACACACCTCGCCGGTGTAGTTCAGTGGTGAGCTGTTTCTCCAGAATCTCTCTCTTCTCCCTCTCTCTATAGAGGTCCATCTTAAGCTCTTTCCTCTCCTGCACAAGCTGCTTCTGCTGCACACGGGCATTTTCCAAAGCAACCTTCAACAGACCCTAGATCACACACACACACACACACACACACACAGACACATTTCCTCTCTCATCTTTAATATGCGTGTTTGAATGTCTGTCTGTCTGTCACTCTACCTGGACGTTTGTAAGCACTGTCTCCACAGAAGAGTCGTCAGAGTACAGGAATGTGGCAGGGAATCCGTGGGTCACTGTCGGAGTTGGATGTAATGTCATTTTTACTCCACCATCTCCCACTGAGGACAGAAAGAAGGTTTAGAACCCCATCACTGAGCAGGTTAAATGGGTGTTCTGGTTAACGATCTAGAGAGCGAGCACCTTGGTCCCATTGTCAGAGCAACCATTTACCACCTAGAAACTGCTGCCTTCATCTTGAACAATACACTCACTCCCTACAAACCCAACTTTATACACATAAACCTCACTCTCTCAAATATCCCAGATTCCATAAAGCCCTCAAGCTCACATTTTGTCAGAATGACAGCAGTGGTGAACATTGCCATGAATTTTCAATATAGAATTTGCTATAAAAACAAAATATCTTGTCGATAACTTGTCCGTTTTAGACTTATCCTACAGAAGAATCCGCTTTTGATCGCCAGTGAAGCATTTGATATTTTACACTATTGTTACATAAGGAGAAAAGAAAAACATGAGGCTGGACAGCCAAATCCCTGACTGTGTCTTAAATATGAGATTTCTATGTATTCGTATCTGCTTACATAAACTTTCTAATGTACTTCATCTCACTGAATTTTACTTTTTCTCTGTCTTGTCTCTAGGGATCATCTGTTCTCATGGATCTGCTTTTGTTACATGAACTCTCTCAACTGCTTAAAGGCACCAAGGGACCATCTCCAAAGTTCACTATAAAATTTGGGAAATGCAGTTTTCGAAAACAAAGTCAAGTGACAAGAGGCAAAGCGTTTCAAAATGTATATTTGCAGCATATAGCAGATGTCCTTGCAGATTAGATTTTATTGCAAGTAGATTTTATTTTAAATAAAATACAAGGCACTAGTAGTCCAGATGGCTTTTTAACCTGACTGTACCCTTCACAGACATGACAGTCTCAATACGTGATCATTTGTCAGGGATAGGGAGGGGTGAGCATCCATTTACATTTATAGCATTTGGCTGATGCTCCACTGAGATCATGAGTTGTGTTGTAATAATCTGGTCCTCTGGTTTCTGCTCTGCGTTTAGGAAAATACCCAGCAGACCATCCTCAACAATATTCACACATGACTGAACTGTTTGCTAGTCATTTTGAGATTATTCCACATCACTGACTGTATGGCCCTGCAGTACAGTCCAATGAAAGCCATCATCACAGGGAAGCAAAAATAACTTGGTATTCTCTTTGTGCAGTTAAATGAATCTGGATGTGGTGTGTTGGGTAGAAGGTTCCAGATGGTGTACCATTGCTAGACATGTTTGGGTAGGTGTATTTTTTTTATCTAGCCAAGTTAAATTTCAGTCATAGTATTGTGTCTGTGTAAAATCATTGTTTTCCTCAGTAGGATGAGTAAAACCTTTATTCTCCTATGGCCTTGAGATTTATAACCAAGAGATGCAAGAGATAATCTTAAGATCTGAAGCATTCATCTTTCACACCCTCTAATATTCTCTAGCTTTATAAAAATTATCTAACTTTTTTTTTGGAGTAGAACTGCTTTATTTCCTTAGTGGCTGAACAGACAATGTAGGGTGCAAGAGTGTAGATGAGCTACTTTATTATGTGTAAATCCATTATCATAACCAGGAAGATGGACCAGGGACAAATAGCCAGAAAAATTAAACAGGTAAACAAAGCAGGAATAAAAACGAGGAACAGAGAACAAAAGCAAAACAAGATTAAACACAAAACAGGTAGAGAAATACAACCAATGCAAACAACGCAAAGGAAAATGAGTCAAGCTAACACTTGGTTTATAAACACCATGAAAGTACAAGGCAACGAGGAACACCTCAGGATAACCAGGGAGTGGAGAAAGAACATACAAAAGGCAAGGGGGGGGGGAAGCAGGAAGCCAAGCCACAAACAAAGAAACACACGGAAGCCGTTGCTAAGGGAACCGCAATGTCAGAGGAAGGGCAAGTGTTACGCTCTCAATACAATGTATTTCTAATATTATAAGCCAGTGCACAGACGTTGCACCTAATCAGGTGAAATGCCTGATAATCTACTTTAGTGAACTGTTCAGAAGCTGTCAGGAAGACTGTGAGTACCTGAATCCATAGGAAATCGTCTGGGTCCTGATTCTTGCTCCAGCCTCTGATCATCATGGGCATCCAGTGCTGTGGACAATGACCAGTAAAAGAATCAGAGTTTGTGCATGCTTGTGTATGTGTATGTGAGGGTATATATATGTGTGTATATGTACATTTGTGTGTGTGTGTGTGTGTTGGTGATGGCAGACTCACCTGCTCTGTGTGGCGAGCATCTACTCATGCGGTCTGGGCTGGTGATGGATGTGTCATCACTCTCAGTTGTCATCGCTGCCGCTGCCCCACCATCCATGTCCACGGAGACACCCAGGGACGCCACGTCCCCAACACGCTCCTGCTGGGAAAAGAAACAGGACGGCGATTCAGGGCCGTCCGGGTCTGGGCCAGGAGGAGCGTGGTGATTACCACAGATTGACAGAGTGAATGAACATTAGCTCCCAAGACAGAGCTGGACCTGGCTGTCGATACCTTTCTCCATCCTCAAGTTCCTTCTAATTGAGCAGACCAAACCCAGATACTCAGGGCCTGTACTTTTAATAATCTAATAATAAATCCATATTACAACAGTACCACAGAGCTGTAACACAAATAACAAATATGTGCATGAATACTATTAAAATACCAGGTACAGAGAAAGGGAACCCTAACCCAAGAACTTCTAATGATGGTTTGCATAACATCTAACAAGCTCGATAAGAAATTTCCAATGTGTTGTGTAGTGCCCGCACTGGTAGTGCCACTGCAGGGATGAGCGTCTGTCATATACCTTGATTACAGATATCGGTCGGGTGCTTGAGCTCTGCAGTGCTGCAGTGCTGACCATGCTGCTCAGTGTACTCAGGTGATTCATCTGGTTCATCACCAAGGTGACAGAAGTCCGAGGGAGGGCAACAGGAAGTACCGGGTGTGGCATCATCTGGAACGGGAGATCTGATCCTGCAAGCCAGGGAAATACGTGAGAATTCAAGCAAGAGTTTCACTGCCCTAATCTCCCAATCTACTGCTACCCACGCAATGCCATTATAATGATAATAAACCACCTCAACCACTACCACCATAATCCTCATTTATACAGCTACATAATCTCAAAACATAATCTACATAATCTACAGCTACATAATATCAAAACACTTCACATAAACCAGTTTAATATTTATAATATCAAAGTGCATCGATATAACAACACAGTGTCAGAAAATACAAGAATACCAGAAGCAAAGCATAAAATAAAAACTCGGGGCCAGATACTGGAGCATTACTGAAGAGTTTAAGAGCCACAGGAAACAGATCTTCCTCCATCTGAATCATAAGTGCTCGCAGGGATTAGCGGTAAGCCTTCGTCTGCTGAGGGAAAGGGACTGTAAATGCTTAGGGACGCCGGAACAATATGCTGCCACTAGACTTTAAATATCACAATCAAGACTTTGCAGTCAATGCAGAACTTAATAGGAAGGTAGTGTAAGTTAAACAAATTCCTGGGTAATGAATTCTGATGTTTTCTGGTAAAGACTTCAGCAACTGTGTTCTAAACCAGCAACAACATACTTGAAGAGACTGCAGTAACAGTCTAGCAGCAGAATAATGTAGAGATTTTAAAAGAACTCGAATATAGAAGTGCATGTACTAGTTTCTCTGAATCAGGTCAGGTTAACATATGCTTTACTTTGGTTTCTTAAATGACACTATATATATTTAGAAATGGAAAGTTTATTAATTATTTGTGGCTCCAACATCAATGGTTGGTCTTCTGGCATAATATTCTCAAATATACACTAAGAATATTATTTAAATAAAGCTACATAAAATTCTATAACAAAGACTATGGTATAGAGGAACCATATTGTGGTTCTGTATACCATAATGTATGATACTCAGAAACCATGATGCGGTTACTCTCGGTTGCTAGGCACACCTGTATCTTACTGATGCATCGTGCTTCCTATTGCCATGCTGATCATTGGTAGGGCCGTTCCCATTGAATTATTTCTTTTGCTTGGAAAAAACAGATACCAACAGAAGAGTACATTCACCTGAGGTTTCGTGATAGGTCTACCCACTGTGGCAAATTCAAAGAGTCTGTCCAACCAAGAAGGTCACATCAAATCAAGTCAAATGTATTTAGATCGTGCTTATTACAACATGCATTGTCACTAAGCAGCTTTACAAGGGCCTAGATATCTAATAAACAAGGCAACAGTGTCAGTGCAAACTCTGTGGGCAGAATTAAGGAAAAAAACTGTCACAATGTGGAGACTCCCCTACTGGTGTTCTGGTAGTGGCAGCAGCAGAGAACATGGACCATTTGTTTTTGTTTACTTCCGTTCTTTTATGTTGTCCATGCCTTCCTCAGGTGGTGAGCATGATTCATTAATTATCTCACCACCTGAGGATTATTATGGCTTTCTGTTTCTCTTATTTAAAGGCCCAGTTTGTGTTTAGACCTTGTTGGACATTTGACCTCTTATTATAGTTATGCCTTTTCAGATCAATTTTGTTTCATTGTGTCCATGCAGGTCTCCAACATTTCAGTTGGAGTCCTGCATGGAGCTTCCTTTTTTTCCCTTTGCCTGTAAGGCCGTGAAAAAACCTTGGAAGAACTAAGACTCAAGAGAGAAGCCTCAGACAGCCTGGATAATAAGCAAGCCATGCTTTATTAAATTATAGTCAACGTAGCCAGTTTAGAACATGTGTAGAAGTTTCAGCTAATCCAGTGGGTCTAGGGTGAGAAAGCTGTTTCTGCATCCACTGGAGTGGATGAATGGAAATGGAAGTATTTGTTTATCTAGCGCTATAATAGTCAAGGAAACTCCTCACAATGCACAGAGGGTTTCAACCCAAATCCAGCACTCTGACTGTACACTAAAAGCAAACAGCACAAACCCAAGGAGGATGAGAAAATGTGGAGGAACAGGAGCCATCATGCGAGGATAAACCACTGCACAGTATGTATCATCAGCAAATAGTGGCTGAAAAATCCTACCAATGACCAGAAAAGGGTGGATTAAAAGACATCATGGAGGCACTAACGATGGCAGCACATGAAACAAGATCTGAATGCAAGATCAACAGAGACTGTGATCTATCGCAGCTGGCAAGACCCTAGACACAGCCTGTGCAAAGATGTCCCTGACACAATCCAGCACAAAGAGCTGGTTGCAAGATGCCAGCAGGAAGAGCACATAAGCCATAACTAAGTGACCCCTGAAGGCGGTAGAGAATGATGAAGCTAAGTTCGTCTGGGACGTCCAGATATAGATTGACAATGGTACTTGGCTAACCAACTGGACACAGTAGTGATAGACACACATCAAAATACAGCTGGAAACCTGACTGTCAGAAGATAGGAAGGAAAGAATTAGTTGGGTGTCGTTAGAATAGCTGTGGTAGGAGAAGCCACAAGAAGATATATCACCAAGGGCGTGAGTATACAAAGAGAAAAGAAGAGGGCCTAGCATTGAGCCTTGGTGGACACCGATGGAGAGTCTACATGGATTGGATGTGCATACTCTCCATGCTAACTTACAGGAACCATTTCCATGCAGATCCATTCACGCTGAGACCGGAGAGAACAGAGAGGAGGACGTTGTAGTTGTGTCAAAGAATGCAGAAAAGGCCAAAAGAATCAAGACAGATGACAGATGGCAGCTTGGAAGCATGAAGTCTATATATACACACACATACATAGCCCAAATAGCTGTATGTACTTTTAGCTTGTGTGTATACCTGTTTACCTGTTTTTGAGCTCAGCTCCTGTGGGTCACACTCGGCACCACCGTCATGTTTATTTTTGTGCGAGTTCATAGCCATCTTCATCTTCTGTATCTTCATTGCCTCTGCCATCGCTGCCGCTGTGAGACCTACATATGCACAAACATATATGGGTTAAATGCACACTGTAGAGGACATAAGGACAAGTTCCCCTATTGCTGCAGTCATACTGAACATTTGAGCTGAAAATACACTGTCCACTGAAAAGCACCTACAGTGGTCTTACTATTTAAAGGAAGTCTTACAACTTATAGGAATTTTCTATCTGCTATTAGCGAAGAAGAAGCTATGCGGCTGTCCTATGAGGTTGTCGTGTGGCTATTTCTGGTTATTCTAACATGTTAGATTAGGCTGCATTTTTTCTACCATACATCAATGTATTCCATCGCCAGACTGCAGGACAGTGACATCTCTCTTTAGTGCAGCAAGTTCAAACAAAAGTTTCCCCAATAATAAGAAATGTATTTGAATGAATTAAATGTATTTGAATGAATTAAATGCATGTGCACCATTATCAGAGGAACAGGTATTTTGTCATAGACTTTTTCATGTTACAAACCTATAAGCTTTGGTTTATGGCTTCATAGAAATGTGTACTGGTTAAGTCCTGCAGTAAAGTTATAGACATTTTTGCCATTTGGCTGATGCTTTAACCAAAGTTACATTTGTGACTGGATGCATCTTGAACAACTTGCTGAGCCCAACAGTGACAATTTGGCATTGATGGGACTTGAACCAGTCTGTCGCACATACAAAAACTGAGCATTAAGCCAACACAGATGTATCTGGCTACATTGTCCAGCCAACATGGATGTTTTCCAAAAGGAATTCATACTGGGACCCTGCCTTCTGGGTGACTCCAGGCAGATGAAATCAGCTTCTCAAGGATTTGCAAAAGATTCAAACCTGGCCCAGCTGATATCCAAAATGTGCCATACTAAAGATCTCTGCAACTTTAAATGTTAAACTTGTCATAGAGAACCACCTTTATCCCAAGTTTCTGCAGATGCTAGAGCTGCCCCAATCAACTATAAATTACTGTGAAATGGAAGTGTCAAGAGCAACAAAAGGTCAGAATAAGCAATAGAGACCACACAAAATTACAGGGAGAAGCTGCTGAAGCACATGTTAAAATCACCTAAAAGATCTTCTATTGCATCACTACTCCCTCAGAAAGAACAAAAATGGGAGGGTCAGGAGCATCACGAAGTGGTTTTCCATGGCCAAGCAGCTGCATACATGTCCAAGATTACTATATGCAATGTCAAGCATCAACTGGAGTGGTGTAAAACACACTGCTTCTGGTCTCAGAAGGAGCGGAAACATGGTTTCTGAAGCGATGAATCACACTTCACAATCTGGCTGCCTGACAGATGGATCTGGGTTTTGTAGATGCCAGTAGAACCAGAGTGTAAGTTCTAACAGTAATGTTTGGTGGAGAAAGTATAAGGATCTTGGTATTTTCAAGGTTAGACTGACAAGGCTGGAAAATGGATGGGAGACTCCATATTCATGCCCATGGCTTTGGACTGGGATGGTCAACAAACTCATATTGGCATCCACATCCTTTTGGCCACATAGTGGTGTGCAAATATACAGAACCATAAACTGCCCAGTCACCCTCGTCACTTGGAGGACCAAGGAGAACCAAATTGAAAAGTATGAACCAGTACCAGTACATTAGATCTCAGCAGAGGTCAGGTCCCAGTTGTAAAGTCCCACTCTGGATTCTAGCATTTGTACAAATGAGGCCACAGCTGAGCTACTTTGAAACGTATAGAATTCGGAAGGGCAATTTTGGAGACAAGAAAACAATCAAGCGCAGACACACGCGTGTATTTTATTACACATTACAAATTTGCCACACTGTACTGACAGGCTAATTGGTTTTTCTTTGTTCTCAAAACTTTGTGCAGTCGTGTCAGCGTTATTGCATCCTGTATTATTTTTATCACCCATCCCTATGAACCATTTGTCAGTCAATACATTCACACTTTCCTAGCGCAGGCACAGTTAGCCAAACCAAGAGCTCTGCCCTTGGTTGCCTTGGATACCATCACAGTTGTATTGATTAGTGACAGGCGTTCAATGATAGACCTGACGACTGCTCTCTTTCTCCCTCTCTGAGGAATAGCGTCTGAGCTCTCTGAAAGTTCAGTGCTGACTACCTGCTGACTGATTAGTTTTGACAAGGTCACCTTCCCCCCCCCCATCACCTGATGCCAATGTATTCATCCAGGAAAAAAAAAGTGCACATGATAGCATCTGCATGGCTGAGATGAAAAGCTGAAAGATGAGCTCTCATTGACTGTTAGCCCTTTTGTACACAAAGATGTCTCCATGTAAACCGTGAGAATAAGCAAAGTACACATGGACCAGTGGAGACTCTTTTGTTCAGTGGACTTCAGTAGTTGGCAAATTATCATTCAGGACCAAATTTCCTATGCATCTTATTTCAGAAGTGCCTTTCAGTGATGGTTGGAGATGAAGACATTAACATCCTCTGAACAAACTTGATTGTTATTCCTATCCATGCTACTCACCCACCAATGCTCTCACACCCACACACACACACACACAAATATGTGAACCCACGCACAGTCTAGGGTTCAGGAAAGCTGCAGTTTCTAGGCAAGGTGTTCCTCAGTTGCCAAGGGGGGTCATAATTTTTACTAACTTTTACCACTGCTACAACCGGGCACCTGCTAAAATAAAGATCCTGTGTTCAAGGCTGCATGCTACCAAGCACTTCAGAAGCCCTCAGGAAGTATCTGCTTGCGCTTCTACTTTCAATGATGCGAGACACTGAAGGAGAAGAACTCTTAAATGCATCCCACATGATCTTCCCATGGCTGGGCTTGTATGGGACAATGCATCCTTTGATGTTTGATAGCCTGGTTCCTCTACATGTCTACGTGGACTAAAGCATTTCTCCCATTTGGTGAAAAAATGGTTCTGGTTGTGATCCTGTTTCATTTGAACGGAAAACCCAGTTACCATGAATGGCTGGGCTTGATTGGGATATGACTGCCCTAAAATGACCCCAAGACCCCTCCATGCAAACCTACTTGTAAGGAGATAGTACATTTAATTGTTTAACGTACATGCAAAATCTATTCAAACTGGAATTATTTCTTTAATAAAACTCTAATTTGAACTTGAATTCTAATTTTACAATTAACAAGCAAAGCCCTGTCAGCTTGGAGGCATGTGGAGACTCAACATGATTCTGTTGTACTGTGATGTACTGTTATCAAATAAAGCCATGAGAATGCGCTGTTACACTGAATATCATCGTCACCATCATCCTCACCATGACCATCTTCATCATCATCACTTTCCTCGCTGCCCAGTTAACAGTCAGCGTATTGGTACAACACACGAGAATGGATGAGGTAATCTATGCAAGCAGATGCTACAGTCTGGTTTCCATTCTGAAAATTCTTTGATTATTAAACATTCACTGTTGGCAAGCAAAACTTACAGTTGTAATCTGTCCATGGATTGTAGTCCTGTCTGTTTTTTGTGTGATATTTTTCTGTTTATTATTTTACTGTTAGAATAGTTGGTACAGCTTCATTCAGTGCTTTTATTGAAGTAATGTGCTGTCGCTGAAATAACATAATAAAAAATGCTAAACAAAGCAATTTGATTGTTACTAAAGGGCAGCCAACATGTATCCCTCAACCCCTCCCCTCCGGCAGGGTGGAAAACCGGGACTGATACCATCCACACACCCTCCTCCCACACACACACACATAGACACACACATATAAACCCACACAAACAGGGCCACCGTGAAGTGAGCACTGGACTGCACAATGATGTCATGACATGACTGAGCAGTCAGCTCGAAAATGTCACTTAGGGGCTCGATATGGTAATGTGGCCAAATGCCACAATTCATCACGAGTGCTGATGTTAAAGGTGAAGCATTTAATGTTGAATAAGAGAAGGAGGAGTAAGAATCTGAGAGTAAAGGATGACTTACAATGGATGGTGGAGGTTTTGGACAAGCGGCCTAAACGTAGCTGTTTTCTAAAGTATACTGGGAGTGTTACATAATGTTACATATCAACTAACAATGGAACACTACGGACCAATGAAAATCATTGATCATTTGGTGTAAACGTTTTCTGGTGTAAAAGTCTCAGGTCTGTATATGATGCCTTTGTGTCCTAAATAGCCCTGTAGAATGCTCTATATCAAAGAAACAGAAAGGTGGCCACTGTAAATAAGATCAACAGAGGTATCTGGACGAAAGCATGTGCCAGCGTGCATCTCTGTGCTAACCCACCTCTGTGCTAACCCACCTCTGTGCTAACCCAGCTCTTTGCTAACCCAGCTCTGTGCTAAGCCAGCTCTGCCATGTGAACCGCGCAGGCGTCACAAGTTTTCTGAACCATTACATCGCTTTCGCACACGAGCCGGATTGCATCTGTTAGCGAAGACTTTCTCTGAATCAGCGAAAAGTGACCACACACTCAAACAAATGTCAAGTGTGCCATCAAAGCCTCGAGGAACCAAAACCAAATAGGAAATGCTAACCTCAGCCTCAGGAAATTACCTAATTAATGAACAAACGATACATACATCCATGTCTGGGTACATTAGGCATGACTAATATTACCTGTTGGTGACAGCAGGGCTGGGGGGAGAAGGGCTTGAGCTCCATACTGCAAAAGGCGGGAACTTTGCTGCATGATTGGCCTATAGGAGTGTTTCGGAGGCCGGCCCGGACGAGAACTGTGATGGGAGAAAACTGCATGACACTTATGACACTGCACAGTAGTCAGGCTTTTCTAAACAACAATTAGGGCATTTGGTTAACTAAGGCTTCCTAAACGTTGCCTTACATGTTCAAAACCCAGGACTGTATCTCCTGTGAACAAAATACACCAAAAGCATGAACAATGTTTGGATGAAAAGGTTCTCTCAAGCTTGAAGAGGTGCTTGAAGACCAAAACTGGAGAAAATGTATCTAAGTTATTGATACTATGGAAATTTTTATATATTACAATAGCTTCATTCACTCTAGCAGTGAAAGCATGGAATATAAAGATAAAACAATCACTTCCTATTCCATCTCCTCTATTTTTTCAGAGGTCAGAAGAAAAAGGGTGAACAGCCTCAGGAACTTGAGAGGGCATGTGAACACACTATGAATAAGACGCAAATAATGGAGTAACAATGACACCTGCAACAATCTAAAAACATCAGTGTTTACCTTATTATGCACAGGAGATATAAAGGAAGACACATCACACCTGTCCCCTCCCTGCATTTATACTGCAAGGGTTTTTTTTTCCCTTTGCGTGACAGCTTTGATGTTTTTTATTTATTTATTATTTAAAAAAATTACAAGAAAAGCAACGTCTTTTTAATCAGATTTCGACCTGTTTCATGTAGTTTTCAATCATACACATATTCGATGTGTGGCCATTCGACCTCATCGTGAACTTTTTTTCTTTTTACCCGCAGTCGCGCATTACTGTTCATGCACGACCACTGCTGACTCCACACGGCTCTCTGATCAGAAGCGCCGTTTGCTGTGAAAAGAGCGACAGCTATAACAACCCACCCTCCCCCTGTCTCTCCGCATATCTACTCTTTACCTCGACTTATCGCCCTTGAATGATCACGAAACATCAGTCAAACTCCACGGCAAATAATACGATGGTGCCGTTTCACTGACGGCGCGTGGCGCAAGTTTTGAAGTGTGTGGATTATGCGCGCATTTGGATCATGTGCGTGACAATGTTTGCGTAAAATAAGCGTACGCTGGAGTTTTTTGTTTGTTTGTTTTGTAAAAGAAGTCTGGACCCCGTTTCCCAAAATCATCTGTGTTCCAAACGTCTTAAATGAGAGAATGTCCATTATAATATTTGTTCGACCGTTTAAAGATTATATTTGTTTTACGATGCTTTTGTGGATACCCCGCCCTGTTCATAGTTTTGAGAGACATTCTGTCTCAAGCATTTAGGCCCGCAACGTGAAAGCAGTCTCGTTGAGATGCATAGTTACGCACTATTAACGGTGAGTCGAAGCAAAAATTATGGACCATCGCCAGCTCTTTCTGTTGTCATCACAAGAAACCACCCTTCTGCCTGTCTCAAGCGCTCGGCTCTCCTCCCTCCTGCATGACAACACGTTTTAGGCCTCCCTTTCCGCTCTGTCCTCTCCTTAGGAAAAAAAAACAGAGGACACAGTGGCAATCCAATAAACAACCACAACTAGGGGGCGCGACGAAAGTGCCCAGTCAGCAGAGTCGGGGATGACACCTTGCAAATGGGCGGCATAACATTGGCAGAATTCGTAAACGGCAGTGGCGAGGTACGAGCGAGAGGACAAGAGAAAAGTGCTTACTGCACACCTTTAATAATTTAAGAATTCTGTCACTCCAAACCATGTAATGTGTGATTTTTTAGAGAGAAAAGATGTGATCAATGCCCTTTTGGGGGAAAATCTGTATTTTTTCTCGAACTACACGGTTTGAAACCGCAAGCTTACTTTCTGCCAAGGATCACAGATATATAAGTTCAATTCGTCAAGACAATAATAAATATTTTCTTTTCTGTATAGCTGTTAGTTTAGCAGGTTAGAAGAGACGCAACATATCCGTTCTTGCTGTAGTTACATGCACTTGCACAATTAATAAACCATTAAAAAGTTACTTGTAACCTACCTTGTAAACGCGCCCGAGAGCATGGTGTCTAGCTAGATGAATCAGGTTAAGGACACCTTTCTATTTCCTTTGATTTCAGACGACCATCTGTTAAATGGGTATCACTACGTAGTATGTGTAGAAACGATGGGTCTAAACTCGATGAAAAACGATGCACTAGTTCGCGTAGGCTACACCTAAACTGGTATGCGTTTATGAAGGACGCGTCACGTAAAATGTATTAAAACTGACTCACGTTAAAACTTTTACAATCCTCCTCTGTACGTCTATTGGTTTTAGTCTACTTAAAGGAACAATAATTGTGTGAAGACCAAAAGTATACTAACCTTGCGGTGGTGCAGTCGTTATATAGTGCCTCAAAATCCTTCCGAGAGATAAGTTTGCAACGATTCACTCCGGGTTGGATAGCCCCTATTCCGCGCAAAATCCGCACCTGCTCAACGGTACACACCACCGGGCATATATCCAAACGTTTAAGCTTAGTATAAACAGTGTGCAACCCACCGACTAAGTGTTTCAAAAAGAAGTCGAACACCTGCGGAAGGCATATCAACTCCTGCCCATCCATACTAAAAGAAGCAACTTTTAATCCATGGACTTCCACCATTTTGCACTCGTTTGCTGTCTTGTCATTCAAAGAGTTGATCTTGCCTCCAGGATGTAGAGGAGAAATAGACGGACAAAAGTAGAAGGAGTCGGTTCGAAACAGTTTTCCGAAATGTGCAGAGGTCGGCGAGACGACCGATGGAGACGTGGGGACGTCCATGGTCGTCATTACATTAAGTTGTTCAAACACCCTTTATAATGCTCTATCTGCCCCATTTGTTTTCTTTACCTTCTCTCGCTCTCATTTGTATGTCAGACTTGTTTGCGTTCATTCGACGAGCAACATGAATACATCCCTCGTTTATGCTCTTAAGGTACCGTCTTGCCCCCGCCCATCTTTATAAGGACTACAGGGCGCGTGACAGCGAGAACACTATCTGCGTGTTGCTGCTCTACATAGCGGATTTAATTTGATAAGTGCCTGCGAAGACCGTAAAAAAATCATATAAGGATATTACTTGCGCAACTATCGTTTTAAGAAATATATCACTAAATTCCCCGTGGAAAGAAATACGTGAAGGTCTGCGAACGATGATTAATTGTTTCTACATCACTTTTGTTTTCAGACCAAAGGTATCACATACAAGTCCTTTTATGCGGCAGAAGTGCCGTCGTTCACATTTTACTGTCAGCGGTGCAACTGTCAGCCTGCAGATGTCTTTTTTAATGGTGTGGTGACCGCAAGCGTACCCTGGCGGTAACAAATAACTACGATGTCTCATGGAGGGAAATATCTGAAGTATATTTGAAGAAAATATAAAAATCCAATTTTATTTCTAGATTTAGTTATATTAGTTGCGTTTTAGTGTGTGTGTGAGTGTGCGCGCGCGCGTGTGTTCGTGTGTACAATGTACAAATGTACAAATGTTTTTTTTAAAAACGTCTTGCTAAAACCTTTTCACTGATCAAAACCAGGTTACCCAGCTGACTCTTAAATGTATAACAGCCTGTTAGGTACAGCTACTAGATGAACTAAACGACCAGTCCACGTTTATTTATACCGATCTTGGCTCATTAAAGCTTTATTTGCAATGGAAAGTATTAACAGGAAAAGTAATTTCTTGTATTGTGTGTATGTG
>JAOYMR010000013.1:2847658-2855668 GCA_025802075.1 Tenebrosternarchus preto | reverse complement strand
TATACTCATTTTGTAACGTGCCGACGGGGACGTACGAGCTCAACTATTTCAGTAGTTTCACTGCGTACAATTCATTAGGCACACACAAAAGCGATGTGTTTCAGTAGGCCTGCCAGTATTTGTAAGTGAGGACATATGTGCTTCTGTCTGTCCAACACTCATAACAGGAACATGGATTTTTCCTGTCTACTAAATTAAGCAAACTAAAGAGATCTTAATGAGATGTGAAGTTGATCCTCCCTTATCTGCCATTTCTCCTCTATTGTCCTGCTGTGTAATTTAAGTCTAATGTGAGAAAAAGATATAGCTTATAAAATATAAATTATATAAATATATTAATATAATTGCATACATATATAGTCAAGAGTTAGGAGTTTTCACACTGGTTGGATATATTGCTAATAAAAAAAGATAAGAAGAAGTGCTGTGTAGGTCTGTACGTTTTGAGACCTGTAGTTCAGTTTTCCTCAAACCCACTCCCTCTGTTATATAACCCTCTTTGAAAAATCTCTAAGCATGGAGCCATGCATTTAATGTTGGGAAACCATCGAGAGATGATATAGATTCTATAATATTTTGTGATTTATATCCTCTTACATGTATTAAGTAGATTCCCTTAAGGGAGCATCCTTTAGAATTAGAAGAGACTATATATATACACTATATTGCCAAAAGTATTACACCAGACTCTGCCATCCATGTCTTTATGGACCTTGCTTTGTGCACTGGTGCACAGTCATTTGGATGGGTGAGGATACTTAGGACTGTCCACATGTAATCCAATATCTGGATCCAGTATTTTTCATGCCATCATATGCCTGTTGTATATAATATATAACAGATTTAGTCTTCAGATGCAGGTCAGTGCAGAATCATAACCAGACAATCAGCCTACAGCAGAGATTATATAACAAAGGCTGTAGAATGCAGCTCAGTCACCTTGGAAAAAAAAATCTTTAGGTATCATCTGAACTCATACAGTATATGTGTTTATATATATTCATTCTTGTTCTAGGATCTCTGCTGTTCATGCTCTTTCCTGGCATTTGGCATTTTGCCCTTATCACCCACACCTGTTCTCTTACCTACATCATCACTGCCTATATATGGATAGTCCCTATTTTCACAATGTGCTTTGTGCAGCCTTGCTTGCACATGCTCTCCGTACTTCTAGTGTATTGCTGGTTCTTTGTGTCTTATGATTTGATCATTCTATTTTTTTTTTTTTTTGCATTGCTTGCTCAATTTTCATTTATGATTATGGATTCACTCGTGAATGGCTGTGTATTAAGATATATAGAAGAAAAAAAAAATTGCACTCTCAGCAGGTTTTTTTCTTCTTCGATACACCAGGGCTCAGTACCTCACGCCTTTTTAAATGATTATTCGATTGTGAAGTCGAGGCTGTTTTCTGTGCCTTTTCTTGCTTGAACATTGAGCCATTTGGCCCAGTTTGATACAACTCTCTATCAAAACCTAACACTGCCCGGCCCTTGTATTACAGAAGGCCATGGATGTAGTAAGCAAACTCAAGGGCAGATCCTTGGACAAGGTAGCAGGAAGCAGGATACACATGTGACTGACTTTTATTGTAGTCCACACTGAACATACAGAGAGAACTAAACAACCAAGAGAACCGGTGACCAAAACAAGAAACAAATTATTTGGAGACATGGATACAATGAGGAAAATGATGAGGGCAAACAACATCACAACAAGCACAGGTGCACATAAATAATACCCACCACACAACATGATAAAGGACAGGGATACAGGGATATACACACACACACACACACACACAACACCTGTAGGCAATTAATGAAAGGTGCTAAAGACAAGACTCAGGTGAGGTGACAAGGGGGTGGAGAAGGGGTGTATCACACAACCAAAACAAACAAAAACACATATGGCACCACACATGGTCCAAAGACAGACTAAACCAAAACAGACTCAAGTGAACAAAGTGGATTACTGTGACATACAGGTACAGCATGCTGTGTGGTGCAAGGTAGAAACACACAGAGATCATTAGGATTTAGAAACAGCGCCTACCCATTGCCATACTGCCATACAGACTTCTACTGAGAATCCAAAACATTGCAACCTAGTGTCAAAAAATACTGATATGTGTGTTCCTGCTGAAGACTGCTGAAGTTCCTGCTGAAGTTCCTGCTGAAGTTCCTGCTGAATGTTCCTCTTACGTTAACTACATAGAGTTGGAAATGGTTTTTATTCATGCAGGCCAGCATGAAACATGTCTTTTGTGATCCTATCAGCATACACACTCGCTCTACACAGGTGAAATTATTACAGTAACTTTGCTCCAGTCCAGTGAAGTTTTGGTTTTATTAGTGCATAAAAGTGATAACATGGGACTAGCATATGTCTTCCATACTTAAAATACACTGCAGTGTTTTCTCTGCCATCATGAAACCTGAACAGGGACAGTGATGCAGTAAGTTGCTTCTACATGTACTGTGGATCACATCAGAGTTCACCAGAAGCAAACACCAGACCACCGACCTCAGGAGGGGTCAGAGGTCGGTTCACTGGACTGAGCTTGGGCTTAAAAACTGCTTTTACACTTGACCAGATGTACAAAACCTGCAGTGCTAGTGGTCCTGAGTCTGCAAAAAAAAAAACCAAAAAAAGTAAAAGTGGACTTTATTGTGTTTCAATCTAATAGACAACACACACAACTGAGGAACCAGCAGATGCCTTCCAGCTTGCTAAACTAAACATTTTATATGCCTGCTTTCAGACCAATGCTCACTGAACCACCACTGCCCTGCCCCCTCCCACAGAGGAGCCGGCACTCATGCAGGCTACAGATGACACGAGGAGAACACTGATGAGGGTCTCAACTTGGAAAGCAGCGGGTCCAGATGGCATTCCAGGTCGGGTCCTGAAAGCGTGTGCCAACCCGCTGGCTGCCGCCTTCACGGGCATCTTCAGTTTTTCCTTGGCACAGTCTTCTTTAAAGCCACAACCATCACATCAATCCCAAAGAAATCCATCATCTCATGCATGAATGAGTACCATCCCATCGCTATTACACCCATTGTGAAGAGGTGCTGCAAAAGACTGAAGAGTCGTTTTCTTAGGACCTTTGACCTCCATCGGTTTGCCTGCGGCACAAACAAATAAACTGAAGATGCAGGTCTATCTGGCAATTCACACCACACTCAACTACCTATATGGAATAAACATCTATATCAGGACACTATTAAAAACTTCAGATCTTCAGGTCTTCAACCCAATCTTATCCTCCAGGCTGGTCTCCAAAATAACCACTCTTAGAATAAACCATACACGGTAAAACTGGATTACAGACTTTCTCACTTGGAGACCACAGTAAGTTAGGATGGGTGGCCCCTCCCCCACAAAATGCCCACCTTTCATCCATGTTCTACATGCCACATCCACCCATAACGGTGTCCCAAAACACAACACCATCATCAAGTTTGCAGACAACACAAAAATAATCTCCACCATCACCAACAATGATGAGGGATCTTATAGGGAGGAGGTGAAGCTCCTTACAGAGTGATCTTCCTCAGAGTTAGCAAGACCAAGGAGTTCATTGCTGACGTCAGGAGTAGGAGCAGAGTTCACGCACCATTGAGGTGGTGGAGCAGGTGAGCAGCCTCAAGTTCCTCAGTGTCCATGTAGCCCAACACATTACGCATTATTAACAAAGTCCAATAATGCCTTCACTTTCTCCAAAGCTGGAGGAGGGTCAGCCTGCTTCAATAGCTCCTGTGCAACTCCTACAGATCCAGTGTGGAGAGCATCCTGACCAGGTTCATCACAGGCTGATAAGGCAGCATCATTACTGCTGAAAGGAGGAGCCCTACAGCTCTACATCACTACAGCTGGTCTCCCTCACATGGGAGCTCATGGGACTGCATGCACATTGCACTTTTATCTGTACTTCTTCATACTTGAAAACTTGATCTATGAGCCATTTACTTGAATGTTAAGCTATAAATCATTTACCTGCACTATGCACTTTGTGAATGTCTGTCATGCTGTTTACGAACACTATAATTTGTAGATGTAAATACACTCTTGATTCAGTATTTTAAAATTAGCTGCTGATGAACTTTCATCTGATCTTCACTGACATCTTTAGCTGCTCCCTTAGTCACTAAGATTCCAGCCAGTTTAAAACTTCCATTCTAGTTCTGTGTTGAAGAGACATAAATGGTTATAGACCTGTAGCTTTAACCTTGGTAATACTAAAAGTCTTTGAATACAGAACTGGAAACAGGTGGTTAAAATTCATAACAGGTTTACTAAGGCACAAACTATAAATACTGAAGACCCACAGTGCCATATTTTAGCTCCCATCTTCTTTTTCCTATGTTCATTGTATCTCTTGTAGAGATCTAGTTAAAATGTTAAAATATCCTGACGATACTTCAGTTATTAGATTTAAGTAGTGATGAGTCTGATTATCATGGTTGATTGATCCAGTTCTAAGGATCTGGTCTTAAATCTTAGATGTGGTCTTAAATCCCTCTAAAACCAAAGAATTGGTGGTTGACTTCCACAAGAGAGAAGGCCACTGTGGAGGGAATTGTGAATAATGTCAAGTTCCTTGGGACAATCATTTTGGTGTCTGGGAAGAAAATGTAAATTATATTATTTTAAACCCCACCAAAGGCTTTTTTTTCATGCTCCAGATTTAAAGGTTTAGGGTCTTAAGGCAAGACATCTCACAGGTCTACTATAATGACGATAATAGAAATGCTCATCTTCTCCATCACTGAGTGGTTTGAGAACCTCACAGCTGATAAGACACATTGTCTGAGAACTGGGAGCTAATCTCTGCCTAGCATCTCTGATACTTACAAGGAGCACATGAGGAAAAGATATACTGACTGACCCAAAGCACTCTAACCCTAACCCTAACTCTAACCTTAACCCTTACCTTTACCCTAACCCTAATCACAGCATTGTTGGTCCTCTGTCCATCTGGGAGATGCACCAGCTTGGCAGCATTTACTTGGCAGCATTTGCAGTAAGATGGTTCAACAGCTCAACAGGGCAGCGTTTCCCCAAATCACTGTAATGTTAATATGATCTTAAATAGGAGTGTTTAATGTAATACTCATTTTACTGTTGTTGATGCTTTTGGGGAACCCAGCCAAACTCTTCTGTAGTTTCATCTGTTACTAATTGTTTAGGATTAATTGATAAACCTTCTTTCATGCATTTTACCTATTGTGTTATCATACTCGAACGTAAAGTACACTGTTACTGTATGTTGTGCAAAACTTTGTATTATCATATCTAAATGTAGAGTCCCTGTGGAATCTTGTTCATGTGGAGCTCATTAAGGTAAATTCCACCCAAATACATTTGTGTGGATAAAATATTTTTGTGTTGAGTATTTTCTGCTGTTCAATGGGATCACTTTGGCCAGCAAAGCTGGAAACAGTGTAGCAAATTCTGGAGAGAGGCATCATCATCAAGACTCAAGTCTTCTTTTTACATCTGAGTCAAGAACTCTTTACTAAAAGCACCTGTTACATGTTACATGTTACTGCGTGTTACATCCCGCAGATCCAACTACTGAGGTTCCAGCTGCTGTTGTCCCATGTCCGTTCCAGTCCCTTTGACCACCACCTGCTTCAGCATTTCTGCATATGGTGTTTCATGCAGCATTCATTGTATTCTCTGCACTTACAGTCTCCAAGGTTTGTCTCCAGCTGTGATGGTGGTCCCTGCACCTCCGCAGCCTCCATCATGTTCCAGGATGTCACTTTTTCCGTGTTTTGCCTCAGCTGCTCCTCAGCTGTTTCCCTGGCTGCAGATATCTGAGCAGTGAATCTCTTTCTGGTTTCTGGTTCTTCTTCAAATCTGGTCCCAGTCCCAGCAAAATCAATTCTGGTTAAAAGGGATTAGTACAGTCCCTGTCTTTCTTTTCATTTCTCTCTTTCTTTGCTTCAGGTTTTGTTGCAATCCCTGCTTTAGCTCCTTTCATCTAGTTGACTCCATTTTCTCATTCACCCAACATCTCCTTCACTGTTGAACCCATGCTGACCCCAGACCCTATCCTGTCTAAGGATCCAGGGCCTAAACAGCTCCAGAATTCTGTCTTAAAATACTTGCTGTTCAGTACTGTAATTCCTCAGGTCTATGGTTCCAGCATTGCCTTTCTTGAGACTGTTAGCCTACTGCTAACCTTACTCCCCTTTGCCTAATGTCCTTGAGTTTGCACCAGATCATGTCCACTGCCAGCCACTGGGGTTTTGGAGCATGATGTGAGAATGGCAGTTGAGACTGGAGCATAATGTGAGAATGGCAACTGAGACTCGAGTATGATGTGAGATTGGCAGCTGAGACTGGACCTTGGTTCATTCAGTGCCTCCTGTCTATTGATAGTTAACTGCTAACTCTGTTCTCATCACCTGGTGTTTGAGAGTCTGCTGGCCAATCAGCTCTTACAATTCTCCCTCTCTCCCAGCTCTCTGTATCTCTTGCTGCTAACTTCCCTTTTTCCTGGGCTATTGACTGTTCTTCATGTTTTATGGAGTTTCATCCTGAGGTCATGAAATGGTATGTCTGACTGATATGAATCATATCTTGGATGGACTTGTCTCACTGAATTAGGAGAGATATTTTCAAACTTTGGTATTTTCTTAACTTCAAAGACAAACAGGAAATGTAAATTTGCAGGTTATTACAAAGTTTCCTTTTATAAAACTGAAAAATGTGAGAAAAAAACCAACACCAAAAATCTCTTTTTGATTGTTTGTTTTCTATTGTACCTATACATCTGTCATATGCTCTCCACCCTTTTTTATCTGGAAGATTATCCATGTGTTGGTTCACACCTGTTTTCCACTGCGGTTTTCCACTGTGTTTTTATTTAATTCTCCCCTTTATCCTTTTATTGTTAAACAAATCATTCCTTCAGTTTGTTCTTCCATTCCTCTGGTTTTCCTGGCGAGATGTGTTGACCACAGGCCACTGTGTGTGTGTGTGTGTGTGTGTGTGTTTGTATAATGGTCTTCAAATCACTTTTTGTATTTGCAGGGTTGAGATGGGTAGGTAAAGTGCTGGCACTGGTTATTGTGATTTTCCATTTACTTTCCATGAAGTTAGAGGAAAATATTCCCAGACAGCTCTATGATTGAAATCATTGCTTAGGGCAAAGGTGCACTGAAATTTCTTTGTATAATTAAAAACATTTAGAACATTAGAAAATTACATTTTGTTGTATATTTACAAGATCCCAAATGGAGAAAATCTAATTTAGCTATTTCCTTTTTGATTGTTGTTATGAAAAAAGGAACTTATTTTGCCACATTGTGATCATACTTTTATTATGATCTATTTTTTTTTATTCCAAGTAAACTTGAGCTTTCAGTGTGAAGTTGATATTATCCATTAAATGGATGAGGATTAGGTGTATTACCAGCCCTGACAATATCACTGCTTAGGATTATCATAGAAAACAGGAAACAATGAAATAGACATTTTAAAATATGTTTAACAAAATTAAATACCCATGCAAATGGAAGCTTTTTAAAACATGCACTTAAATGAGCTTCAGTGCCGTATTTGGTTTCTCAGTCCTATTTAGTTTCCCACTTGCTGACATTTTGCAGGAGCTAAAGGTTGATATCAAGGGCTGAAAACATCCCTAGTGATTCATATGTTGCCCTTCTGGGGGTTTTTTCTTGGTTTTTTTTTGTTGAAGAGTTATTAATAGGATTAACAGAATAAGGAAAGTCATTAATCATGTCTCGAGTGTCTACATGTTAGAATATCCTGACTACATTTTAGCAACTTAGATAAAGACTATCTGAGAAAGTCTAGGAAGTTGGAAACAAAACGTTTCAAAACTACATGAATACAATACATATTTTTTTTAAAAGGACACTTTTTAAACACAGTTCAAGCCCAGGTGTGTCATCATCCTTGATTTGACCCATTTGCTTTAGTGCCTAAAGGTGAGTTAACACATTTATGACCCTTTATCTTTTGCCATGA
>JAOYMR010000013.1:2842658-2845158 GCA_025802075.1 Tenebrosternarchus preto | reverse complement strand
TTGTTGTTCATGCCCACATCCACTTTTACACTTATAATCTATAGGGGTTGAATATTTATAAGCAAACAGCATATTTGAGTCAGCATTTGTCAGAATATTTAGATATAAAGCCAATCATTTAAAATTCTTTTTGAGAGTCTGCCTTTCAAAATAAAATGACACTTGACAACACTTGAGATACAGCCAAATCTGATGACTTAGGGGGCTAAGTACTTTTTATATTGTTTTGATGTTTTTCTTGGAATACTACACTCTGGTGTGTTAAAAGAGTATTTTCCTGGGTCTTGCTGTAGGTCTTTTCTAGGTCTCTATCCTAAAGGGATAATAACTCTCCCAACACAGAGAGAGAGAGAGAGAGTACCACAAATTCACAACTTTTTTTAACCTTAATATTCGATTGTATTTTGCGTAATCAATCCTTCAATTTTAAAAAGAAACCCAGTTTCCTTTGAGGAACAGTAATCTCCCAGTATGAAGCTACAACCCACATAGTTTTGTTACAACATAGGATTGTTACAATCTGCAACTACTTTAAAATAGAGGCACTCAAAGATCACAACTTAAAAACAAGACCAAAGTCAATTTGAAACAGTTGCTGGCCAGCATTAACAATATAAGTTTGGATGGCAAGTTCACCAGACATTTAAAAAAACAGCAGGTCACACAACAAAACATTAACAAAAACAATAACAGAAATAAATCACAAAGAACCACCATGACAAAGAACTTCTACAAAACCAGTGTGTCCAGCCACACTTCAAATCAAGTTTATTTATATAGCGCCTTTTACAGCAGATGTTGTCTCAAAGCAGCTTTACTGAGTCCAAAAGCAGTCCGAGTCCAAGCCCCTAGCGAGCAAGCCCAGGGCGACAGTGGCAAGGAAAAACTTCCTAAGAACATGAGGAAGAAACCTTGGGAAGAACAAAGACTCAAGGGGGGAGCCCATCCTCTTCTGACCGACACCGGTCATCATGACAACAAGATAAATATATACGGAAAAAAAGCACAGTAGTAAATAAGCCAATCATGTACCATCTTCCTCACAAATTCACCCGTCCACTCAATTCTACATCTTTGATGTTTGAAAGAAGAACTGAGAGAAAACAAATGAGATGAAACAAGCTCTTGAGATGTAACAGGATGGTATTTGTTGAGTTTTTCACAAAAAAAAACACCTTATCCCACTTATTAACTGGGTCACTTATTAGCTGATGCTTTCTGACAAGCTCCAGACATCTACATGTTGATGTTTCTCCGGACATCTACATGTTGATTCTTTTTTTTTTCTTCAGTAATGGTTTCTTTCTCGCCACCTTCCCATAGATGCCAGTTATATGCGGAGCTCTTGATATTGTTGACTGGTGTATTTTCACTTCAGTCTCAGTAACTAAACCCTGTAGCTCCTTCAAAGTAATTAGTGACCTCTCTCTAGATTCTCTTACAAGTCCCCCTCTTGATCCGCTGATGAATTTAGAAGGATGGCCTTGTCTAGTTCCTGGATGTTTCTAAAAGGTTCTGAAACCTGAATGGTTGTAAAAGTTATGAAAGTGTGATTTACACTCTAGGGCCCTGAGAAAAACAACAACTGGAAAACATCATTAATGCATAATTAGCTGTGGTAGAAATAAAACTCGTATATTTTAAGGAAACTCATCTACACTCTTGAAACTTCAGAACTCCACGGGATGAATGCTGTGATTCAAACATACATTTTTACTGATTACTCCTTCTATAAATTCAGGATCTCTGTCCAAAACGTCCTGTTTGGAAAGCTTGTGTGCTTCACTACAATTTTAAATATCTCTCTCTCTCTCTCTCTCTCTCTCTCTTTCTCTCTCATATGCACAAATGCACAAATAACAAATGCATTAAAAATAATTAAAACATGAGAGTCTAGTCCTGTTAAAAAAATCTTTAATTTCTTGATATACTCATTCTACAAACGGTGTTTAAAAGTACCTGAAGGAAATTAAATCATTATGGTGTCATCACTGTTGCCCCGGACACATAAGACCGCAAAGCGCAAAACTAAACCCATTTAAGAATAGGATTATGCTGTTAAAATATAAAACAGAAATTCAGTACGAGATCCTTTTGAACAAACTTGATGCTTTGGAACAAAACTGACTGTTCATAAATGGAAAGTTTATTTGTTTGCTTGGCTGACAATAAAGTGGATTAGCTGTAACCGAAAGGACGCGTGAATCGTCCTCGTGATGCGGCCAAACACTCCTACGCGCACCGAACATGAGATATACTCCATAACAAGGATTCACCGATCGATAAATTAACGGTTTGTTAGCTGTGTGCGCTGCCGGTGAAGAGAGAGAGATGGGAGACAAGTTTGAGCTACTTAAGACGCCTGTCAAAACCAGCTCACAGCGTCATAAATCGAAAGAGGGAAAACTGCGATTACGCGTTATCTTCCTAGACGACAGCGAACGAGTTTTCGAGGTGGAGGTAATAAATGTGTGTGTGTGTGTGTGTGTGTGTGTGTGTG
>JAOYMR010000013.1:2830714-2842372 GCA_025802075.1 Tenebrosternarchus preto | reverse complement strand
CATAAGCGTTTTGCGTTTTAACTAAACAAAAATATATACGTACTTGTCTGTTAATCTATGCAGTGCCTTTTCACTGGAATGCGACGTATACATTATCAGTTTAGAGACTGACGTCAACTAAACAAAATGTAGCTTTAAGGAAACTTTAAAAGTTCGTTCGGTGTCTGCGTCCCTGTTTTCGATATTCTATGTTTAGCTTTTAAAGTCGTAGTACGTTTCTTATTACGTTTCTTATTAGTCACAAGGCTGTGTGTTTTTGCGTATGCACGTGTGCGCGTATTTCAAGATGCCCTGGGCACTTTCACTACTCAGAGGAATGCAAAGGTGTAGACGTGAGAGAGAGAGAAAAGACATCTTATAGGATACAATGACAATGACAACAACAGCAATAATAACGACTGTTTTAATAGCACTTTTTAGAAGCAGGTTTACATCGTGCTTTACAAAAGGTTAGAGTAGGTATACACAGTCTACGCTGTTGACAGAGAGAATAAGATATTTGAAAGCAGAAAAAGAGAGAGATTAGGTACTGGGCATGCGCTTGAACAGTAGACGTGAATGCCAGTATTGGACGTGAGCTTAGCTTGGCCCCGTTCCATCCATCTCCAGGCCAAAGAAGCAATTAGCCAACAATGTGGGAAGAGTACAGAGAAGAAGCATAAAAGACTCATGTACGTTTCTCCAGGGTTTATAAGCACTTTTTAGAAATAAAATGAAAGGCAGTGAGAGGCATCTGTACTAACTCTCCAACAAATGTGGATTTTATTGTTACTGATATACCTTTATCTTGGGAGAATAAGCCTTTAGAAGCAGAGAAGGAGGAGGAGGTGGGCTTCTTTGCATAGCCATCGAAATAGTGTTATCTCAACCACAATGTATGTTCAACAACGTGCACATGACCACTTAGGTAATATCATGCAAAGACATGAATCCATCAGTCATTAAGGACTTCAGATGAAACTTAGTGTAGTATTTGTACACCGGTTACCATGACTATGATAATTCATACTGACAATCAGACAAAACTTTTGCTAGCTAGCTACTTTTGCGCAATGGGCCTTTTTTTGATTTTCTCTACACATCTTAATTGAACACTTATCCAGATGAGTGTGTACAGGCACAGCGTATAGATCATTTTCCATTTTTGGTTATGTAAGATGTCTTTATGGTACAGGAGAGCCTAGCAGACAGTTTTTTAAAGCTCGTGACTGTCCAAAGCCCTGTAGATGTTTACACACTGACTCACCATATATAATGGTATACCAGATGATACAAGATTACCTCAGATCAGTTGCAAACACTGAACAAATAATTTACCTGTGAGTAAATTATGCACATTAGGTTTTTTTTTTTGTTTGTGGTTTTTTGGGTTGTTTTTTTTTTGTTGGTTGGTTGGTTTTTGCTTGTAAGTGTGATAATGCAGGTTTATGAATATGGTATGTATTAAAAGACAATGCAAAGACCCCTATGAAGTCTCACTGAAGTTCTAACTGAAACGGTGGTAAGATGCACCTTTTAAATTAGTGATCTCTGCAAAACTAAACAAACTAAATCAATTCTCAGGCAGAATTATACAGAATACTCCATGCAAAGTTAACATGAATACCCCAATAGTATATTAATTCAGTGAGATCTACTTGAGTTATTTTCATCCTTCAGCTACTCTTCCTATGCTTCTTTATATCTACATGTCTCTCTCACAGACCCTCCCCTCCCCCTCTGATCTCTACTTCCATTCTTGTCTCTAATTTGGCCTCTGAAAAGATAATGTCAATGTTCTGTTCCTCTCTGTCACGGTAAATATGGGTTTCAGAAATGTTTCTCCCTCTCTCTCTCTCTTTCTCTCTCTCTCTCTTCCATACTCACATGAGAACACACAGACACACAAACACTCATCAGATAACAACCCTATATTTTAATGGTGACTAAATGAGGCTGGAGCGTCACCCTTGCACACTTAACTGTGTGTGGGCGGCCACTGCTGACTTGGTTATATGAGAAAGCTTCAGTACAAAAGCTATACTACTCTGCTATTTTCTCAGAAATCATGTTGTCTCAGAAAACAAATATGTGGTTCTTATTTACAGTTGTTGAACAAGCTTTATAGGCATTTAGTGCATTTCCCTATTCTATTACATTTTTACACATTTGTAAAGAAAGAAAGAAAGAAAGAAACACATCTATGTAGTTGTTAGGTAGCTAGTTAGCTAGTTATCTAATCGGTTAGCAGTACACACATATTGCTTTCTTTCTTACACATGGAGAGATAATTGTTCATGTAATTACGTAATTAAGTAAGAAGTTCTAGGCTGGATTATATCTAACAGGGATTATTTTCATTAACAATAGCTAGTAGTTTTGCTGGTGATTATGTGAACATTCTATTTTCCTATCTTGTAATGTTGAGTCCATGAGAATGTTAATGAGGGTTACTGTTCTTATCATTAATCTTTGCTCATGACATCTTACACTTTGCCTAGAGTAAAAAAAAATCTATTTTTGCTACTCAGGATAAATATGGGCTGTTATTAGCAAGATAACAGCCACACTTATTACCTGTAACATGATTAATCAGTGACTCTTGTCACTGACACTACAGCCAAGAATTTCAGGGGGAAAATAAGATTGTGTTTTTATCTGTCAAGGCTATAGCCAAGGTCTTTTTGTTATAAATCACCATTTCCCCATGGCTGAAATGTGCATAAACAGAAAATAAAAGGAAAATTCATTTATTGTTAACTGTGGCAATAATGAACATTTCCAAATCACAAATTGGACTAATATATTTGTTACTATGCAGCAGATTAGCTTGAAATAAAGGAGGCTTCTGGGACAGGCATTTTTCTTTTTTTCTGAGCAGTAAGACAGAAGACCACTTAAATTCATTCTTCCTTCAGAGAGTTTAAGCATCTTGGATGTGGGGAAAATGCAATGTGGTAGATAATCATCCAGCAAACCTGAGTTTTCTTACAACATTTGGCATTAATGCCATAATTAGAGCTGGTCGTAGTAGATTAAATAAGAACATACCTCTCCATTCCTAATGTCAATACTCAATTCAAGATATATGTGATATATGTATGTTTTTTTCTTTTTTCTGATGATCTTACAGCAAAAGATCTTGGGCTGTGACTTCTTCAATAAGGTGTGTGGTCATCTAAAGCTCCTGGAGAAAGAGTACTTTGGCTTGGAATTCCGTCACCACAATGGCAGTTATGTGAGTCGTACCTTTTCAGAACAAATCCATCCACCTTACTAAGAGGGGGAACATCCAGTTTTATTTACTGAGAGGGGTAACATCCAATTTTTATATACCCTCTTCACTGACATTTTCAAAGGTTTTTTTGGTCGTTTTTATGATCATTTAAAATGAGATAAATTACATGAGAGCAGATTCCTTCAAAGAAAATTGTATCAAATAAACCAGGGGATAGATTAACAAATAAACAAATGTTAAAACTTTTATTACATTTAACCCACATTCTTCTGTGGCTGTAGTCAAATATTCACTCATTTGTGGTTGTAGTCAAAGGCCTGACAGTGAGACAATATTATGTATTTTTATTTAATACACAGCTGTTAGAAGTCCTATATCCCTCATTACATAACTACAGTATGTAACTATGAAAATTTCTATGTATTGCTAGTAGATTACAATTACATAAGAGTTTTATAGTTGTGATCGTCTTTTAATGGTTTTCAACTGTAAAAATGGAAAAGGTCAGGAATTGGTTTGAATACTAAACAACTGCCAACATTTTACTGGAAGAAAAGAAGAATTAAACTTTGACCTGTTTTACCTTTCAGGTATGGCTGGAACTTCTAAAACCACTGATTAAACAGATCAAAAGTAAGTAAAGCTCTATATTTTATGTTCCTTAAAATGAAACATGATGGAGTTAAACAGGTTTGCTCAGGCTGAATAAAGAATGTTCCATTCATGAATTTTTTTCTCCTTCACTGATTTGAGTAACATTCTGTGGTATAAACATAAAAAAACATCATCCACGTTGCTAGGTTACTACCTATACTGAACTGTGATAAAAAAAAAAAATCATTAAATGTGAGGCTATATTTGATGGCAGATGAGAAACCCACAATGTCAGTGACATTCTCAGATGCCTTCATAACTCACATATTAGGGCTACAGAACACAAATCATTCAACTCTTAGACACAGATATAATAATGAACAATGAACATTTTCCACAAGGTAGGATTTTTTCTTTGAACCATATTTAACTTCTGCACATACACACACAAATGCATCCACACACACACACACACACACACACACACACACACACTCTCTCACACACACACACACATGCACATACACACATGCATCCATATACACACACTCTCTCTCACTATTAAAACCTTCAAGCCTGATTGATTTGTTATCTTTCCATGACACATCTTGTACCGTCCCGTACCACTGTTAGATCATTATTCCTGAATTCATTTTCTTTGCTTTCTTAATCTGTGACCTGACTTTTAATCTGATCTGCTGTTGGTCTGTGTTTTTTTTCACGTTAGACACCAGTGATGTGGGGTTCCGTTTCATCGTGAAATTCTTCCCTCCAGACCCTGGCCAGCTGCAGAGAAGCCTGACCAGGTTAACAAAACGAGGTCAACGTGCGGAGTGTGTGTATCTTTATGTGTGTACATGTGTATGGTGTCTGACCATTTACCTGTTTACACAAAGATACACACATACTGTGCATTTTGATCATGTATCACATACATACATACAGTACATATGCACACACACACACAGATATACATATATATACCTTGGCAGTGAATTCAGCATAATATAGATACACAGAGAATTTGCTGTGCCGTTTTAAATTCCACTGGAATCACATATCTGATTATCTGATGTGATTTAATTTAGAATTTCTTTTTTCTTTTTTTGCATTTCTAAATTTATTGGTGAAGAGAGTGAAGACATTTTCCAGAATTTCCATTTTAACATTATTACTTTAACTTCAACATACATTGAACACACTTTGATCACTCTCACACGTTTAAGCTACTAGCAGCATTAACTCACTACTAATTCCTGCACCATTTTTTTTAGGTATTTATTTGCCCTGCAGATAAAACAGGATTTGTCCAATGGTAGCCTCACCTGTCATGACAACAGCGCTGCCCTGCTGGTCTCTCACATTCTACAGGGTAAGTGCTTTGCTCACACAAGGCCACATTTGCACTTGGGGTATGTTATTGCTGTGCATAATAACATACTCCACGTTTATACATCTGAGAATATCTGAGGTTCTGTCCTCTTCAAGCAAATAGGCAGTAGACATGTTAGCAGGCAAAAAGAGTAACTTAAACAGAGACAGGGTGTCATCGCATGATTCCATGGAACAGCATCTCCACAAACCAGCTGGAGGTATTTTACTAGGTACTCAAATCAAAAGATTATCACTGGAAACTTAAATGCAGGCAAACGGAGATTCTCCACTGTTATTTTCTGTCTGTGCAGCGGAACTTGGGGATTACGATGAAGAGTTGGATGCTCATCACCTAGAGCATAAGCAGTATGTGCCAAACCAGGAGTACCTGGACCACAAGATCATTCGCTTTCATAAAAAACACAGGTATGCATCCCAACTCGTGTGTGCACTCACACACACTCACACACACACACACACACACACACGCACCCTCACACACACGCTCAAACACACATGAACACATTTTGTTGCAGCTGTTGTACTCGGAGACAATCAATTGCATGGCATTGTCGTGTCAGTAATTAGGCATCAAGTCAGCTTTGTGTGTATATTTTGTTTATTGTGGATTAAAACTCCTTATGATGACATGAGGAAGCCGATTTAAGAGGAGGCAAAACTTCAGGTGGCATATTTACAAAAATAGGATTCAAACAGAGATACTCAGGTCCTGCACACAGTAGTTTGTGGCACACAGCAACCTATGCAAACATCTGGAGAACTACTGATCGTGTTGGACACGTTGTTAGATATATTAGAACATTACAGATAAGTTAACGATGACAGGTAAACATATCAGATTCAATGCAAAAAAAAGCTTATGTGATGTAAATATTCGATTAATAAGTATATAAATTTAATTGCTTCATTCACAACCAGAGGTCATAGTCCTGCCCAGTCAGACATCCATCTGTTGGAAGTCGCCCGGAAGCTGGATATGTATGGCATTCGCCCACATCCTGCACATGACGGGGAAGGCATGAGGATCAGTCTAGCTGTCACCCACATGGGCATCCTTGTATTTCAGGTAACGGGGACAAACCAGTGAACATCACGGAGATAGGTGCATTTCTCTCCTAACACGCAACGGCCGTGAACTTTTACTGCTGTGTTTGGTGCTATGTAGATTTTCTTTGTTCCCAGGGCAACACAAAGATCAACACCTTCAGCTGGGCCAAGATCCGCAAGCTGAGTTTCAAGAGAAGGCACTTCCTTATCAAACTTCACACCGAGGCTGGGGTGAGGGTCAGAGGGCAGGCTGAGTGATGTCAGATGAAGTTCCAAGTGCTCACACACTTTCACACACCTGATACACTTAAGTGTTAAGGAACTAATTCTAACCTCATAACCCCTCATGAAGCTATGAAAGATGTATCTTGGCCACAGCCAAGCTAAGCAGGTATAAACTATTGATAGTAGGTAGGAATCTAAGGTTTTTCTACTTCTCTATTTCCATAGGTAATTGTTCTTTATTGTACAAATACTTAAGTGTGCACAGTTTTCAGTGGTTTGTGAAGAAAGATTCTGCAATCATTATCAGACACAAGTTTTTCTTTTTTTAGGCACTTAGCTTTTGCAGCGTTTTTAGACTTATCTCCATGGTGACTCCAAGTATAAAGACAAAGAATTCACATCTGTGTTTGTATGTGCACAGTGCAAGCAGAAACATCCAACTCATAAGGTGTTCATTCAGAATTTAAATTTCAAACCACTGGCTTATTGTATAACAACAAAATGCTATTATTCTTTGCTAGAGAAATAATATTCAGTGCTAGAGCAATAACAACATTTTTATTCTACTTTCAATATCTTGAGTACTTTTGGAGGGCAAGATAACTCCACATGAGAAACACTGCACTCATTTTTCTAATTAGTTTGGACTTCTTAGAAAAGAGTCGTGCTCATGAACACTAAGCGGTTCAGTTGGGCTGTAACACAGCTTTCTAAGTATATATCCCCAGTAGTACATCAGTCACTCCGTATGACGAGTGAACAGTCACTCTGTATGACGAGTGCATGATCTCGCTTTGGTGTGTGGAATTGCTGTATGTGCAATCGTCTCAAAATGGCAGCCTTCCCGACGGGACACGGTGGAGTTCACCATGGCGTCCAGAGATATTTGCAAGATATTCTGGAAGATGTGCGTGGAGTACCACACTTTCTTCCGACTGGCAGAAGAGCCCAAGCCACAGCAGAAATCCCTCCTGTCCAGCAAGGGATCCAGTTTCAGATACAGGTACCATTGAGGAAAATGAGAAAGATGGATACAGTCATTAGTGCATAGCGTACAATGCACATTTATAAAATCTGTGATATGATGATATAGCGCATTTTTGGTGTGTTAAGATTCATGATTCCATCCGTCGTCTTAAGGATGTTTGTTTGTTTCAGTGGCAGGACTCAGAAGCAGCTCTTAGAATGTGTGGGACCTGGAGAACACAAACATTTGCCATTTGACAGGCAAGAAAAGTGGCTTTGTTTGATTTTAGCATTTGTTTGGAAAGCCATTGTTTATGAATGCGTATCTTCTTAATGTGTGTATATACATTATTTTCAGGACACAGTGCAAGTCAGACCAAAACTATTGGCAGTGTAAATCATCCCCTGATTTACTCACTGATGTTTCTAAACAGGTACAGCTTGGAAAACTGTGGATTAACTTTAATTTGCACACATCTCCAAGTCTCTAAAATCTGTGTGTGTGCTTGTGTAGCTCTACGAGCGAGCTCATCTCTCCCCATCCCTTGCTGCTTCTGAGCGACATACAGATGTATCTATGGATGACCTTGAGCGATCCCGCCCCTTGGCAAGAAACCCTGCCTTTTCGAGCAAGTCCGTGTCCCCAAAGCCACGTTCCATGTCCACATCAGGGATGGAGCATCGAAGTCGAGCTTTCCAGAGGCCAGGGCCAAGAAGACGCCAGTCCCCCAACGCCCAGCACCTGGTCCTCCTGTATCCCAACAGTCCTCACCTCCAATTCCACCCAGTGCTACCAACCTTCCCGCTTCCAGCGTACCCTTACCTGCTTCAAGACCACACCTCTTATTCCCTGGACCGCCTCACGCAAGACCAGCCGGTTTCTACCCCTTTGAAGTGTCTGTCCAGGCAAATGGGCCTCTCCTCCTCACCCGCATCTTCTTTGTCGCCGCTGCGACGGCAGCAGCACCTGGAGAGGCTCCGTCTCTCTGGAATCGAACTGGGTGGATCGAGGCTCTACCCGATATCAGGAGGTGGTCTGGGGGAGGGGTTGAGCAGAAGGCTCAACGTGGGAAGAATGGAGGTGGGGCACTACAGTGATGACTCCACATTTCAACCTGGGTTACCTCGCCGAGCCTCAAGCCAACCGGATGTGAAGTTCCAGAGACCCTCGCTGGCTTCCTCTGCTGCTGCCTTTGCTTCAGAGTTCCGACCGTTGGGGTATTATCCCCACCTGTCACGTTACCAGGTTCCTCCGAGGCCTACCTATCTACCTCTAAGCCCAGTCCCTTTGTCAGAACGGCCTACATCATTGTGTGTACTTGGCACAGGGAGCTACAGTGATTCCGATTCTGACCATTTTTATCCCTACTTCTGCCCTAATTTGGGGAAAGTGGTACATTCCGGCCCACTAGCACGTATGCGCTTTTCATCTGGAAGCCTGCAACTAGATGAAGAAGAGGGGGAGGACGATGAAGATGCATTCCATCAGAGTGATGGGGAAAACAGCGCTCTCACCTCAACCAAGTACATGAATCTGTAGCTCTTGTTAAAATATCAAAGGTTCTGAGAAATGAAAAAAATTACTTCAAATTTGCTAAAAAAAAAAAAAAAAGATTGATGTGTATCTAAGGTAAACTTGCCAGTCTCCACATGAGAGGCAATTCCATTGTAGTCACTACAAGCCTAGACTAAAACAACAGATAACTTCACACGTATGTCTGTTACTGCTCATTCAAAAGGACAGTAACCAATGAAAGTCTGCATATGAGACAATGATGAAATAAAAAAAAAAAAAACGTACAGTGGTGTGAAAAAGTTTTTGCCCCCTTCCTGATTTCTTTTGCCTGTCTGTCACACTTAAATCTTTCTGATCGCCAAACAACCATAATTATTAGACAAAGATAAACACAAATAAAATAAATGCCTTTATTTTTAAGGGAAAAGAAATCCAAACCTACAGGGCCCTGTGTGTGAAAAAGTGCCCATATATATATATGTATGTATGTAAATAAAAAAATTGCTTTTGAAACTACAATGAAGCAATAATAAGTGATTACACAGAAACAAGATTTTATGTTAATATCAGAATTTGACCATATTCTTATTATAATAAATATGCTTAAAACATAGCTAATGTAACAGATTTACAAGTTCTCTAGAAGTTTAAAAATATAAATTCAGAACACTGGATATAAGATGTACCTCTTGCAACATTTAGTCATTGTAAACTTTACAGTAATTTAAAGATGGAAGTTTATGATAAATTATATAATTCATTAATACAAATTAATTGCCTCCCATTAGTCTTTCTGTAGTGACAGGTTTGTATTATTTTCTTGCACATGTGAATTTAATGTTAATAAATAGATTTGTGAATAATAATCTGAATTGTACTTATTTCGTCATTCTCCGTCTCATATTTTAAGTATACCACTGCATAAATGTTTTTTTAATGGTACCCGCTACACATTTCTTGGAATGTAATTATGGATTTATTAAAACTTTTTAAGTCACAAAGGAACGTACAAAAACAATCAAAAACAAATGATCATTAACCATCATTAGTCGTATAGGAAAAACATAGTACATTATGATTCCAACAAAAAACACCAGAACCAAAAAAAAAAACTGCACAGTACAGCTGTACAGCCTGTAAACAAATCACATTATAGCTAAAACCATTTTCATTTACAGACATATGGATCTACGTCTGTGAATGCTGTAAGCTGTAGTGTCTATAATATGAAGGTCCAGTTGATATGGAACTGCTTAACAGGTCATTATGCTTATTGCTGATCAGCCCATTGATATTTATGTTTCAGAAACATCGATTTAAATACAGACTGTATCACATTAGCATAAAGATTAGCATAAGTTCATTAACCAAATACATATTATACAGAAAGTATCATAACCTTAGTCTGTGCCACTGCTACATTACTGGGTAAGGATGACCGACTACAGCAGGACACTGTACATAAACTGAAGCGCTGTCCAACAGATCGGGAATACATTCTTTACTAAAAAGTGACATGTTAATGAAAACAGAGAAACAAACAGAATCCTGGGGAGATCAACATGTTCCAATGGACCCCAAAATGTAACAGTACAATTGGTGCCTGTGCTATGATCAGAAGTGACCCAATCAAAAGGCTGTACAGCCTTGTCTACCGAGAGCCTGGATCTCGTTACATGTTCTTCAATAAGTGTTGTGTTAGGGCCTTGAAGAAATAGTAATAGTTCACTTAAAATTATTCTCTTCTGTAGTTCTCTTTCCTTTGGCACTGTGATCATTGTTTCTATTTATTTATTTGAGAGAATTTACCTTTATAAAATTTTTATTAGAAAAGTTAATTCTTACTGTAGTCCATGTAGTATTAGTGTCATCCAAAGGAACATAAAAGATAAAGTTACAAACATCCTTGAATGACAAATTAAAAGCATAAATATGAGTCAAAAACATTCAAACATACAGCTGAGAGCAAACATTTGCACCCCCTTTAGATTATCAGTGAATAATTCCAGATTGTATCTCTACATGATTAATTTTCAAAGCATTACATACTACATTTTCCTCTGATAACTTTTTATGCCATGAACAGGTCAATCAAGTCACCATTTAACTTTAAGCTCAAAGTTTGCCTCTTAGTTGATAAACATTCAAAGTATTTAACTTGAATATGTAAAATCAGGTGTCTCAGATTTCAAAATGATTGCCAGAACATAATGCTTAATGAGTGGCATCATGTGTGTTAGATTAGGCTTGTGGTTTGCAGGTAGACAAGAAACTTGGAAACAGTAGATGTTACAGCAGGGCCTACTACCATCAATCTAAAAGCTAAAATGGGATGACGTGGGTGGGCCCTGCAACAATACAATACAAAGGCAAGCAAACTGCAACCTGGTTTAAAAAGGAGACAGTCCTGCCACAGTCTCCAGAATAAGAGAAAATCTTCAGAATAAAAGAAAACTTGTGGATAGATTTGAAGAAAGCAGCAATCTAGAAGAATTTGAGCAAATATGTCAGTAAGAATGCATTAAAATTACACCTGTAAGTATAAAAGCTGCTCAGAGAAAACCCAAAGAGAAAGTTTAAGAAAGTTTTAAAGCCAAAGAACGGACACAGAAGTGATTAAGAAACATTTCATTAAAGGGGAGGTGCAAACATTTCATTAAAGGGGAGGTGCAAACATTTCACCTGATCTTTTATCATT
>JAOYMR010000013.1:2809280-2822061 GCA_025802075.1 Tenebrosternarchus preto | reverse complement strand
ATTTAATAGTGCTGGATTTAAGTGTACAGGGTCTTGGTGTCACAGCTTCATTTTTGATGTCATGGCACTGTTTGTAATCCTTAAAAGAGGCAGGCATCAACCACAGAATACATTTTATTTGGAATTAAATAGTTAATAACATCAACATTCTCTTTCACCAAAGAGGTCCACAATCAGGCATGAGAAAAGCAGCCAGTGTCTCCCTCACCCTGTGCGCAGCTCTGATATCCACATTTGCAACCACTACCTTCAGTTATATGAAGTTCTGCATAGAATTCACGAGCATCTCTGGAAAAAAAATTGATTTCCATGGCTACCGGCCAATAAACCTCACAGGGTTGATTACAACAACCTCTGAAAGTTTAATACTGACCTACATCAATCACTCAGTCGTGGAGGCAGTAAATATGTGCCTTCATTCTAAAGGGATCTAAAACCTCTGGACTCCATCGATACATTTGCCAGGATCTATTTTGTGTTAAGCTTAGCCTCTAACAAACATTCCAAAACCGCTCCTCTTTATGCTCTCCTGGTTGGCTGTATGCCAACTGGCCAATAGATCTCTGATGAATTGGCAATTAGGAGACATTATTTGACATTACATCATGTTATTAGGTGTCCCCAGGTGTCCATCAAGGCTGTGTGTTTTCCTTAACCTGCACTCACTATACATTGATGATGGCCGTTCCAGTGACCAATTTGTCAAGCCACTGAAGTGTTCTAATAACAGAACTGTGTAGGAAATCATCTCCAGCAGTAATGAATCTGTCTAGAGAAGTGGCCCTTGAGCCTTGGTGCATAACAGCGTTGCAGCTCAAACCAGTAAACACAGACGGACATCCATAAACAGCCTCCTGTCCTCTTTCCCTTGGAAATAAAAGCATGAGTCATCCGGCTTCAAGCGTACCATCATCTACAACAGCCTAGAATAATAACATTTGTTCTTCTGTCAGGAAAACTCAGTACAGGTGGTTCTTCCTGCACTACTTACTTTGAGTACCTTCCCTGCTTTTATCTGTCTTGTTCCTCTCAGTTTCTACCCTCACCATGGCCGTTGCGTTACTGGCCAACATCTCCACTCCATCCATTGGCTGCCATCCCCAAGCCAATCGAGCCTCACACTCCACAGTAAATGCCAGGCTTGTGCAACATGCTCAGACATACACTATATTGCCACAAGTATTCGCTCACCCATCCAAATGACTGTGCACCAGTGCACATAGCAAGGTCCATAAAGACATGGATGGCAGAGTCTGGTGTGGATGAACTTGACTGGCCTGCACAGAGTCAACAGAAAGCAATAAATGTAATCCTTTGTAACGTCCTGAGCATGACCAGAAAACAGACATTTGTAATGTTTGCCTTCAGGCAAGCCTCATTTTACTCAACCCATTCATCCATCCAGTTTGGATGAGGAGATGAGTGGTGGAACCAGTAGAAAGCAGTAGAAAGACCAGAGAACGAGCAGTGGCAGGGAAGAGGTCCATGAAGACAAGATGACCGGTTTCACTGACAAGCCGAATCAATTCCCTGTGGTTTTTCAAAGCTTCTAGTCCACGTTAATCACTGGCAGAGGCTCTACGGAAACACTAAAGACCAGCTAAAGAAAATAAATAAGTGACTCCATTTGGGACTGGCAATGGGAGGATCAGAAAGATCAATAGTAACATTGGAAAATGAAGCTACTGAACTTTTACTGGGAGAATCAGCTTGATGCTACATTTATTTACATTAGGTATTATACCATTAAACCACTTTACAGAAGGTATTGAACAAATAGTGCCTTACAATCATACAATGTTCATAAATGAATTTGTAATGCATTAGAGAACATTTCTGTAGCCTACAATCAGGTTTATGATATTTCCTAAATATACTAAATATATTCAGTTGTTTTACAAAAGATCAGAATAACATCAGTTAGAAGAGACAAAGTTCAACCATATCCAGATGAACGTAAAAGCACATCCTTCACCTGCATCTCTGCACAACACACATGGTTTAGCAAAAGCTCAGCTCTGTATAAACACCCATGACTTCTAGTCATATCTGTTTTCAAGCTGTGTCATTTAAAATGCATTACAGCAAACCAATCGTGTGAATAACGAGTGTGTATGCATTTGTATGCAGGAACAAATAATCCTGGTTAATTAAGAGGACAACCATGTGGAAGCATATGATATGCTCACCCCCACCAATACAAACACACACGCACTGTTTATTTCATTTATATTTTATACAGGCTTGTGTTGAATATTCAGGAATGAATCAATTGTAATTAGCCAATTCTAGTCATATTGGTCCCAGTCTGTGTCACGAGCCACTTATAACTGTAAGCCTTCAGTTAAAGGCGTATAGTTCAAGTCCACAGTGTACTACTGCCATGCGTGATTTATGCTAGCAGTCCTCTCAGTGGCTATTTTCCTTCTTATCCTTCATTAGTGGCTATTCTCATGCAAAGTCTCAGCTGTTAGCTGGATATTTTTGGGCAGTGGGTAACGCTGTACCCAGCAGCTACATCACGTAAAAACTCCTTGCAGCTCATCATTGCCCTGCTAAACTTGAACCTGCTCAGCTCCCACACTGCAGCAACACCATATATCTTCCAATTAAAGCTAATATTCTGCTAGGAAATCATTTAACATGAAGCTTACAAGCACTGTGCAGTGTAGAAAATAACTCTCATTCCAAACACGGTCCACGTCTACCACACTCCATTCACTCCAACCTTCCTCTTCCTCTCTAATCTCCATCGGGTCACAACAGTTCTGGAACAACAGTTTCCACCTCACTGCATGGCCATGTAACTAATTTAGTACCAAACACCTGAAGCTTTTATCGCTTAGGGATTATTTCTCGCTCCCTGTTGTTGTTTGTTTTTTGTAGTTTCTCCCTTTTTGTCAGACAACCCTCAGTATGGCTGATCATAACTGATCTCTGAAGCTAAGTAAGGTTGGATCTGTTGAGTGCTGCTTAATTCTTCCTATATGCAGAAGTCTGTTAAATTCATACACGATGGTGATTTTAGATGGTGTTTATTATAAAGTGTATGTTATTTTTGACATGGCTATCTTCCCACTCATGCATGACCTTGATTTTCTCATCCTGTCATTACTTAGAAATGTATGTGCCAGCTATATGGTACATTATTTATTGGTTAAGTATCATGTGGCTAATGTAAATCTTATTGGATCTGTACAGTACTTTTGAATGTGGGTTTTGCAGACGGACCTGCTGACAAATGCTCATCTTTCAGTGTTGAGCTGTAGCTCACACTGCTTCAGTACACATAAATGAAATGACTGATAAACATAATGATAACATCAGTGGAAACCAGTACACTAGGGTGAAACCCCATCAGTATAGTGGCTCAGACGTTTAGGTACAAGGTAACTGTTTCTAATAAAGTGGATGAGAAAGCATGAGTTCTCCAAGATTCTTCTGTGAATTACCTGAAGCCACAATTCACAGTTGTGAAGTCACAGCTCATCTTATACACACCATTTTTGTTTAAAATTACAGTCATATATTCAGTAAGTGCTTAATCTTCAATAAGCACAGTCATATAAATCATTCTGAAATAATAGACCAAAGAACATGAAAATTCACACAGGAACCCATTCTTCCAATTACGTTTGACATTCTCATCTCCCATGGTCGTTACAGGTCAATTAGAGCAATCCTGTGCTGTGGAGAATCCAACTGGAGTTTCAGTTTCAATTACTACTACTGGGCAGTTCAGATGATTCATCATTTGTAGTGAGCAAACACTTCAGACAGCAGAGAATCCTGCTATTGAATTTATTCTGAAAACTAAAGTGCTATTTTTTAAATGAAGCGCAAAGCATACATTATGCTCTACTTCCTTTTCTTCTCTAAAAATCCTATCATTTAAACTAGAGAAGTACATTCATCTTGTGTGTTGACTTAATAGAAATAATTGTCTTCATAGAAACACAGTACATTTTCATTCACTGTACATTACATTCATTTAGCAAAAGGACTTTGAAAGCAACAGCTCACTTATCACAGAAAAAAACTCTTTAGCACATTTTTTAACATTTATTGAGTGTAAAGCTTTTGGATGTGAATCACAGTTACTGTTGTTGATCGTTGCATTTGATGAAGTCAATCATGTTCATTCTCTCTAAAACCAGGACAAACCCACCAAACATAATTTCCTAAACTGTGTTTGTGGTTTAAAAGCCTTGTCCACGACACTTTTAGGCAAGATCTGGTTGGGCTTCTGCCATCTGCATTGCTCAAATGCACAGAGCTGAACTGAAAATATCCCTAATGGCTTTTCAGAGTTCCACTAATGTTGCAGGTCTTTTTCCGTGAAATATTCATAATGTGGTAGAGGAAAACATCTCCACCGTGGAGCTTTTCAGTGTTTTGGTCATCTCAGAGAGCGGCAGCTTGTGTTTGATTATGCATTGATAGTGTGCAGATGAGTGGAGTCCAGCCCGAACATCTTCACACAGAGAGACCTTGTTAGGCCTCAGACCTCATGTGTAAATACCCAAGACAATGCAGCAGGTGGCACATGCTTTTCTATCAAGTAGTGATATCAGCATGTTGTCTTTTTTCACAAACAGTTGCATTCTTGACAAATCTTCTTTTGTCAAACAGGCATGCAAGAAATTCAAAAATAAATAAGAAGACATGAATAAATTATGCCAAATTTCCCTATTCTGATTTTACACGAGCCCCAATTGAAAAGAACCTCAGGAACCCTGATGGTAAGCACAATGGCAGCATCTTCTCTGAACGTAAACAATACTCAGGCTAGTATTAGCATTGAGAACATTCAGACAGTGAAGCTTCTAAGCACCCCTTCATGACGAGATTATATGCAGGGCCCACTGCACCCACTGCAGATTTGGACTAAACCAATTGGTCTGGTTTGTTTTTACGACTCCTCAGACATCAGTAGAGTTGAGATGCTTCGCAACCACATCCTGGGCCTCAAGCGCCTTTTTGATGTTGGCGCGAACCAAAGTGTTGTTGTCACGGCCGTCGGGCCGCATCGAATCAAGCCGCTGCTCGCAGCGGAAGGCAGCGGCGAAAGCTCTGCGGTAGTTCTGGTTCATCCAGCCGTAGAGGAGAGGGTTGGCGAAGGTTGAGCACATGGCCACGATGTGAAAAACGGTGTACAAGAGCCTGAAGTGGCGTGTGACCAGAACTCCACTGTCAATGTCGATCGCCAGCTGGAACGCGTGGAAGGGCAGCCAGCTCACAGCGAACACCACCACCTGAAACAACAACGTCAGCTTTGGCATGGCAAGAGCACACGAGCCTCCTCCCTAAAATCTTTGAGTGTGGGTACTTTTTGCATAGCCGTTTGAGCTGTTTGAGTGGCTGCATGTTACATTCTTTATTTATATATTTCTAAGACATATGTTAGGATATGGTAGGAGTTTGTTCAGGTGTCAAAAATAACATTGGTAAAAATTCAGTCAAAATAACATTTATTATTAAATTACATGTATAATAACATGTATTATTAAATAACATACCATGGTGACCAACATCTTAGTGGTCTTACGACGCCGATGCTGGGGGTCACTGCGGCCAGCCGGGCTCACGTGGTTACGGAGTTTACTCCATATCCGGATGTAGGCGAAAGAGATCACAGCTAGAGGTAATACATACTGGAGCAGCAGCATGGAAATCCTAGGAGAAACATCAAACATCGATGAAAACCAGCAGCCCTGTATTACCATTACCAACAATATTGTTCAGACAACCCAAAGATGATTACGTGATTACGTTTATTTATCATAGATTGCTTGCTTGGTTACATATTTAGAAAATTACTCTTGTAAGGATAGTGTTGTTGAGTTCAGTGAAGTAATCACTCATACCCTCAAAAACCCTGATAAAATCCTGAGGAACTCACATTATTAATGAAGCTATGTGGAACTGTGACAATACAACTATTTGTGAAGTTTTGCACATTAGCTACAGTAGAAGATTTGAAGGCCTAAATAGTTGGATCATTTGGACTATGTTTAAGCCCAGAAACTGCTGAAGAATGCTGTTGGTCTCATTTGGAATGGTAAGTGTCAAACTATCATAATTATATGAATGATTATACATTAGGATAATAGTTTTAATTAAATCTGGATTAAAAATGAGCCAAGTAATCCTTTAATAGTACAAAAGGCTGTCCACACTTTATAATAAGCTCAAAGCAGCATTTATATAGCATCTCTGAAAAGTACTCCGCATTGGGCAAAATCTAGTTATATTTACATTACATTTCAGTGTTTCATAATGCAATTAATCTAAGATTACTGAATTCCTAAAGTCATGTGCATTTGCAAAATGTTATCATTTCATGTGGTCTCATGGACTTTCTGTAATTTTAAATAGACTGATATTTAGTTGAAAAACCCATTTAAGCCAACTTCAACATAGTAACCAAATTTCATGCTAATATTTATACTGAAGTCTTGGGTCCTCAAGACTGATCTAAATTTAGTCCCAACAGAAATTAAAACATGTAATTATCCCAGAAACAAGAAAGCAGATGCACATTTAGCTCCATACCTAAATATTTGCAATACATCTATAGGCTCTGCTATTGGATGGCTGTCAAATTCTCTTTCCAGGTCTTAAGATTTTAAAAATTTCATGTAAATATTATGTTCAGCAGACCCATTAAATTTACATCACCAACTCAAGCCATGAAGACTGATTTGCTATTTTAAAATTATTGGCAACTTTGAACCATATCTTATGTATTCAGGTATTTAATGAAATCAAAACAGTTATTTTATAAAACAGCTTAATGTAAATGCTCAATTGCAAGTACATTGTAATAGTGTATTATTTTATAATCACAGCAACCTTCAGAAAGGTTAAAGTAAGTGACATGTACTTACGAGTACAAAGTACCACCTGTGCTACTACCTGGCCACTTCTCTCCACACACTTCAATGGATTCACCTGGAGAGAAGTGCACAATCCCATACTCTCGGAATATTGCCAGAGGGCTAGCTAGCACTGCGCTGATCACCCAGGTCACACCAATCACCAGGAAGCACGTGTCCTTCGACATCCGAGTTTCCAGATGATAGACGATACATCTGTGCCGATCTAGCGCGATCACGTTGAGGGTTACCGTAGAAACGTGGACAGCTAGGCCCTGTGCATATGGTAAAGTGAAGCAAAGCACTTGTCCAAACTTCCACTCCCCGAGCAGGGTGTAGGCCAAAGTGAAAGGAAGACACAGTGTGTTCACGAGCAAGTCTGACACAGCCAAGTTGGCAATGAAGAAGTTAGTGACTGTGCGTAGTGTCTTGAACTTGCACACCACGTAGATGACCAGGGAGTTCCCCACCACGCCTAGGAGAATAATGGTGCAGTACGCCAGGATCAGTATCACCTGAACTCCCAGGTGTTTGGTGCTGTCACCCAGTTCCAGTAAAGCATTGCTTGATGCAGCATCAGGTGACTCTGCACTTTTGGTCCAGACCTTAGCCTTCGAGGAACTGTTGATTAAACTGATGGCATCCATTGGTCACATGATCTTGTTGTGCTGTGGAGAAATTTGTGGCCAATCAATATGAGAGAATCTTCTGTTCATATAATACAAAAGAATTTATTTTCCTTTAAAGCAGCAAATGTAGTCATCAGAAAGACTTTGGTTAATTTTTTAAGAGCACTATATTTTGTAATTATCCCAGATGTAGTTAAGTTTCCCTAAAACATTAATATTAAGTTAAAAAAAATATTGAATGTAAATATACTTGGACAATAAAATCAAATGAATTCAAGTGAATGGAATGTGAGGTGTAGTGACCAAGAAAGCATTAGTTTTATATTTTTAGGCAGTTTACATTATTTTGAATGTATACTCTGAAATAATACTGATATCATTGCTTCAGCAAACTCTTTAGCAAACAGGTTCTATTTGAACATAACATCATAATTCCAGTACTACCTATATACAATCCTCATGTGCTCAAATGTTTTTCAAAGAAACATGCCCACCAAAACCTCAAGTCTATTGCAAAAGGCAAGTATGGCCTGATATGAGTTTGCTCCATACAGTTTTATTTATGTTTAACCAAAACATAAGGTTTGTAATTCAAACTGTTTAAACAGGATTTTAGGCCTTCAGTTGTAATGTTTCCATCACACATTTCCAGTACCATCACACACTCCTTTAAATTCAGCAAATCACCAAACGTCTTTACAGCAAACATTTAGCAGCAAAATGCTTTCTGGTTTAGGAAAGGCACAGTCCATAACATACACAACCACACTACATGAAAACATTACATGCTTAAAGTTAAATAATGTAAAAATGCTAAAGTTTGCTGTGTAGAAAAAAAAAGATGGTAAGATTGTCGAGGTAAAAGTGATTTTACAAGCCGACAGAAGTAAAAAGAGGCTGTCATTTTTAAAAAGAACATACCAGATGTTATTTCTTCCTCTCTCTCTCTCTCTCTGACAGAGGTAAAGACATTTTAAAAACAGCAACAGATTTTTACAATAAGATAAAAACAACAGTGAATAGCAATTGAGGAGCTTGGTGGGTAATAGCCTCAAAGTAATGACAGCAGACTTGTGTAAGATATCAGCTGTTGACTACGTTAAGATGACAAAGATGACACCTTATGCAAAATATCCACTCGTTTCAATTATTACTTAATTACTTAGTAGTAAAACCTACTATTACTTAGTAGGTTTTATATATATTTATATATATATTTATATATATACAGACTTAGGTTAGATGCGAAATGCCTGAATATCTAAATGTTATTTTAGAAATCATAATCTAATTTAAATACAGTTCAGTGTGTAGACACGTTCCGGCTTTATAAGAAACCCGCTTGGCTTTCCTCTGGGAAACGTTTTGGTTGGTTTGAAATAATTATCACGCTGACGACCTGATGGAACCTGATGTTTTATAGGATGTTCATCCTTTGTGTAAATCTTCGTGAAATAATGACACATTACATTTCGTTTTTCATCAGCACGAGAGAAAAAAGGTTGTGCGTCTTGATCAGAACGTGAATCGGGTGTGTTCTGCAGGCTCATTTTGAAGTAACTCGAGACTATCAGGAAGGTTCCTTTAAATGTCATTTTTTACCTCGACACTAGCGCCCGTTATAGTGATGATCAAGGGGAAAACAAGCAGCCTATGAAAAACTTCAAGTCAAACTTCCTTAACATAGCCAAGATAATGATCCACCTTGGCGCGTACGCATTACAGTTTAGATATATTTTTATTCCGTGTTTTTCCACGGCGAATTGACGTCTTCGAATCATGTGTTGGTACGAGTAACAGAATTAAATTACTTACCTTCACGAAGGCACAGGTCTCAATATCTATTCATTGTCTCCAGCGATGCGCTGGCTATCTCCAGAGGGACAACATAGTTTATCAGTGCAGTAAAAGCACGTCCTGTTACCAGTTCATTTCAGTTCATCCTTCGTTTTCAAAGACGAGCAAATTGTAATATTTTTTGGAAGATTTTTTTTAAATGTTAAAGCTTAAAAGTTATTCGCCTCTGTCTCTACTGCACAATTTATACTGGCATTATACTTGCGTGCAAGGTCCAGCGGGAGTACACTGAGACAACCAAATCCCACAAGTTTGCACTAGGTCGGGGACAGACGGAGATCGCGTGCGCACAGAAAGCGAGAGAGAGAGCGTTAATGAGAGAGAGCAAGAGAGAGAGAGAGAGAGAGAGAGAGAGAGAAAGAGAGAGAGAGAGGAGAAGAGAAGAAAATGCGTTTATTTCTCTTTACTGTTTTACCAGTATTTTCCTAGTTTAAATGCAGAAACAGTATTGCCTCAAACGCAGTGATGCATGCTCTGTGTTAATTTACACATTAGAAAAATCAGTTCCACATGCACATGGCTAAAATTATTTCAGCAAAAACATCTTCATGTCTAGAAATGTCATTATTATGTCTTTTCATCTTTTTTATTCCCCTGGTGATGTCACATCAGAATCAGCCAATCCATCAAAGCTAATCAACAGACCACGCCTCCCTCGTGTGCCTTCGTCGGAGGACTAACGTTCTCCACCTGTGAATTCACTGATTATGTCCCAGTCTATTGACTTTTTATCGTATAGCATGATCTGCATTAGTTTGCTCAGAGCCAATATACCAACCTAGGTTCTGATCCTCTGATCAATATCTGCCTTCAGATCACCTGATTATTTGACATAACCTGCCTGATCTCCTGTTTTTTTCCCTTCCTGTCTGATTCCTTTATTATGCTTAGTCCTAACAAGTGATAATGTGTGTTAATATTATATCCACTTTCTTTTGAAAAGCTGTCTGTGACCTGTAATATAGCAGTTCTCAGAAAGGGGTAAGTCAGTAAGCAAATCTATGAGAACAACCGGATGAAATCAGTGGAGATGAGGAATCCGTAATGATGTTCTTGTGTCTGTAGAACGTGCAGAATTTAAAACAGGTATGAATATCCTGGTCCACATTTAGATAATATTTATATGGCACAAGCACAACTTGGAGGTTCTGCTTGTTGATACACGGGAGGAGTTTCCTCTCCAAATGGGTACTCTGGATTCCTATCACGTTCTTATCAAGTATCAATTGGCATATCTAAATTGACCCAATGTGTGTCCTGTGATGAGCTGGTGCCTTGTATGGGTTTGGTCCTTCTTTGTGCCCTGTGCCACCAAGATAGACTCTTGCCCCTTGTGACCCTGAACTGCTTTAAGTGATTTAGAAGAATAAATGAGATGAACCTTCCAGAGGAAGAATAGAGGAAGCCTGTGGTGGCAAATGTACAAGAATATGAACCTCTTGCAGTTCACTTGAGTGCTAATGATCTTTCAACTTGATTGACAGTGGAGAACATAGACCTAGGCTGTTTCAGACTTTAAAGGCAAGTTCAGGTTTGAAGAGATGTGATTGTTGCTCCCCTAAGCAATGACCTTGAGGTTTTTCAAGCGTCACAGATGTCCAAGGAGGCTGTTCCATTAACCTGTCAGCAAAATCTTCTGTCACTAAAACTAGACATGAGTCTCTAATGCAATAAAGGGATTTTGTTATTAAATATCCAATGTCCAAGAGTCCAGGATTCTGTCACAGGCATGGCTTTTTTTTTAAATCATAAGTCTGAAGTTAATCAAAGGTCAACAACCTGCAAACAACATAATAAGACAAAAGATTGATCAATAAACTAAAGGAGAAAGACCAAATCACTCCCAAACAAAATTCACATACAGCAGATTCATATACAGTAGGCTCAAACTACTCAGGGGCATGTTCTGAGAAGTTCTTTTCAACCATGAAAATAAAGGAATTTCTCATCCAAAGCATTCAGTTTCATCTGTGAAATATGGCACCATGAGCCATAGGACTAACTGTACATATATAGAAGAATCCAACCCTCAAACACAAGTACTGAGCTTCTGTGGCAAAAGTACTGAAACTGAACCTCATGCATGGGACTTTCTGAAGACAAATCAGTGTGACGTCCCATTCCGTTCCCAACCAGATCACACCCACCAATCACAACACACATCCAATGGCCCACCAGGTGTCCAAGTTCAGTGCTTCACACTGGACATCCCTAGACTCCACTATTTTCTGCATCTATTACAATGCAAACCTTTTTTATCTGTTTTCTTTTGCAAGTAAAACCATTTTTCATCATGACTTGTTCCTGCTTCACAATGTCACAAACAGAAATCAAATCCCCTGAATTGAGGGGGGAACGGAAAATATACCTCTTACAGACCTAGTAGACAATCGGCAGAGATAAACAACACCTGGTGTTGTGAAAACAGCAACAATAAAAAAAATGGAGATTGTTTATATTGTATGTTATTTCTCTCTGAGGGTATGTGAGTGTGTGCTCACATGTATCCAGGTTCCTTTCTCCACTTCCTTAACCATGTGCTTTAATTATTCAATACTATCTCTAAGTGTATGGTTGTCATATAGGGCAATGTGTGAAATGGGAATAGTTTGCCCTGCTGCTGTGTCCACAGTTTTATGTGAGCAACAACGAGCTGCTGCACTTCTGTAAGTCACTGTGGACCAGAGCATCTGCTGCATTGCTGTAAATATACAAATGTACCTAATAGGCTGTGAAACAGGCAATTACATCATTGTTAATTCATCACTTCTGGTACCTCTATTGCACTCTGAAAAGAGTTGATGGAAAGTTCTGTAGTATGTGCATATTTTGTCAGTTTTCTTCTTGGCCTCTTACTCATAGTCTGGTTGGCTTTGACTTGATTTCCCATTGTTTAAAACTGGTGCAAAGTTGTGTTGTTGGATTTAAAACTGGTGCAAAGTTGTGTTGTTGGGTTTAAAACTGGTGCAGAGTTGTGTTGTTGGGTTTAAAACTGGTGCAGAGTTGTGTTGGGTTTGCTTTTAACGTAGCAGATGTAATAGGATATGTACAACTACACAATAGTGATCTTTAGTGATGTTTAGTGATCTTTAGTGATGTTTAGTGATCTTTAGTGATGTTCTTCAAATGTTTTTCAGTGTTGTTTAGGCTACACTTGTTGAATGATGTAACATGTCAGAATGTTTGTAAAGGTTTTTTTGACCAGTGAATCTTTGTGGGAAAAAAATGAAAAAAACATGAGATAAGAGAGTACTGATTTCTGTCTACCATTAATGTCTTAGTGAAGCTCTTCAATCAGAGTAAACAAGTTTCTCCTTTTCTGAATGAACTCATCCACCTTTTCATCAAATTAATATCCTCTGATCTTGTCAACACCCCCATCTCACCCTGTGCTTCTCCATCTCACCCTGTGCTTCT
>JAOYMR010000013.1:2782408-2792583 GCA_025802075.1 Tenebrosternarchus preto | reverse complement strand
CTGTTCTCCTATATGTGGTTATCCATGGTCCCTGTATGGTTACTGTTCTCCTATATGTGGTTATCCATGGTCCCTGTATGGTTACTGTTCTCCTATATGTGGTTATCCATGGTCCCTGTTGCATTCTTGTCACCATCTCTATCCTTCATTTTGTCTCATTTTGCTATGCCTGGTTCCAATGTTTTGTTTTTTTTTTGTTTAAAGATGTTTATTTGCCCTGTATTACGTCCTTCCTATGTTATTTATAGCTTCGATTATTATTTTCATGAACCTGTTAAAGTGACAATAAGCTTGACAAAGATGCTATAATACATAAAATTATTATTTTTATGAACGTTACATCCATTCTTGAATTGTTTTAATCTGTCTTTTAAAATGTTCTCTTTTTCAGTGTGCTTTGTTTTTTTTAAGTTTTACAGCTTATGAATTTAGATTTGCAAATGACCTGAATGGTTTTATTGCTTGTTTGATAGCACAGATTTTTAGAAACAAACAGATAGAATCAAATAAAAGAAATACATGAAAAAGCACCAAAGGCTCAAACATCAATTATCACATGAGGTCAGAGCACAGGGAAGTCTGAAGGTCTAAATGGGCTCATCTGCAGGACTGTAAAAGCATGAAAACCATGCCGACCAACCTGCTACTCCATATTGTCATCTATTTCAGTGAACACTTCATACAGGTTCGCACAGTTCCTGAACTGCGGAAAAGGTTATAGATCATGCCAGTGCCCAAGAGCAGCAGAACAGTAGAAGAACTAAACAGTTTTCATCCTGTAGCTTTAAGACCAGGCCCTATAAAACTTCATAATGTATCTCTCAAACTTTACTCATTCCAGTTTGAGTATAGAGAAGCTAGAGGTTTCTTTTACGATATTTATGAATGTTTGGAAAAAGCACATGGTTTAGTCAAGATTCCAGTTATTAATTTCCATAGTGCCTTTAATAATTTTCAGCATCATTTACTGATTAGTAACATATTCAATTTAGGTGTCAATGACTGTCTAATTTTAAGGATAAACCAACTTTTTATTGTAGCCAGGAGGTCAAAATCAATTCTGTGAAATCAATTTCTGTTATCCATCCGGAAGATTTGTACAAGAACCCCACATGGGTGTTTTATCGGCTATTTTATATATCCAGTGTACAAACTACTGCCATGCATCTCAGCCTAATCACACAGTTTTTTACATATGCAGATCTGCACTACCAGGCATTTAAGATCAGATGATTCCTTAGTGTCCTTTGATAGAGAGACATCAAATGTTCTTCAGTGATGAATAACCTTCAAGTCAATGTAAAGATAAAAAAAGCTATGTGCATAGATTTTAAATGAACCAAGGCTACAGTTTCTCTTACTGAGATTGATGTTAATCTGTAGAAAGTCTCAGGATAAAAATATCTTGGAGTGGAGATTGATAACAAACTTACATTTACAGACTGTGAAGCAGGTAAAATAAAAAAATATATATACAAAAAGTACAAAAGAAATTTTTCTCACACCAGTTGAGCTTCAATAATAGTTGCAGTGGGTCGGCAACTTCTCTTTAGATGTGTTATTACAGAGTGTTTCAAGTTGTGCTCGGAGAAGTGTCCAAGACTGAAATATCCTCCAGCACTTGAGAGACTGAGATTATAGGAACGGAGAAAGTCACCACTTATTCAGTTCTGCACTCACCTAGTCTTAAACAAGCTTAATGGTGTTATCAAAGAATATACACATCTGTTATATCAGAAAGGTTATCAGTCAGTGGAGAAGATTGTTGAAGGACAGCATCAAAACATCTAGGTTCAGACAGTCCCTTATTTGTGCTGTTATACATGAATTCAGCAAAGTGTATTTGTAGTGGATTTTATACACTATTTATATAATTGAGATGGTTTCTGTATATGCTGTGGATTGGTAGGTGTGGGCAGAACGTCTGGTGGTAAATAAACTGGGTTATGTTCAGATGTACTTTTATCACTTCTAAAGTTGAAAGTTATTTTGAAGCCATGTTGATGCTGACACTTATCCCACAAATGACGAGAGTGCAAGAGTCTCCCAGCTGGTCGGGAAGTCAACATAAAAGCTCAGAAATTGGAGGGTTTTTTTTTCATTTGCTGTTTTAAGTCTGACAGGTGTAATTTAATAATTTTATCAGTGACCTTTTATTCATTTTCCCCTGAGATTTCCTCGAGTCTGGAGCGAAGATTGAATTATCAGTCAGATAAAGACAAGTCTGTGTCATAAGCAGCAACTACGCTACTGTACTGGGGAAATGAGGTGCTGGTTCACCATCCAAATACCTGTAGTTCTGTGGTCTGAACAGCATGGGAGGTGACTGCTATCTGCACTTACAAACAACGCAAGTAAGACGATGCCTTCATGATCTTACAAACTACAAACTACATGCCTTCACAATCACTTGGCCTGTGAGTGTTGGTCTGTGTTTGCAATAAAGTGCTTGTGTGTAATAAATAAATAAATAAAATGTTAAAAGGTCCATAACTCAAAATTTGTGTGGCATCTCTCTCTCTCTCTCTCTCTCTCTCTCTCTCTCTCTCTCTCTCTCTCTCTCTCTCTCTCTATGTCTATCTCTCTCTCTCTCTCTATGTCTATCTCTCTCTCTCTCTCTCTCTCTCTATGTCTATCTCTCTCTCTCTCTCTAAAACACACACACACACATAAACACATACACACACACACACACACACACACACACAAACACACACACACATCTCAATGCAATAAACTGATTTACTGTGCTGGGAGTGTTGAGTCTATAACATAATAAGGGACAGAATATTAAACAGTGCCTGGAAATGACAGAGGAACCTTTACAGACAACCAGACATTTGTTTCAGCTTTTAAAAGCTTATACAGTACATTGCAGTTACTCACCTGAGATATATATGAAAAACAGAGATAGAGAGATAATACCCTTATCTTCTGCAACGTTAAACGTTAATTGAGATTGACTTCCATAGCCACAATACCTTAATGCTGCAGTGTTAATGAATGACTAGGAGAGGATTCTTTTAATGAAGACTGTGACAGAGGAAAACCCAGTGATCAATCACCAGGGCAGCAGGCTATTACAGCCAAGAGGAACATGCTGGTGTCAAACACCAGCTGAGGTCAAACGTCCATAATGAGATCTTTCCAGAAAAAAGGCTTTGACTTACTGTATTGTTATTTCTCCATGAGAAAAGTGTAACACTGCAATATATTCCTCCATGAGAAAGAACAGTTTTAAACAGAGGTTCTCATTCCAAAGCACAGGAAAGGAAGGGGAAATAGCACATGCTTAGAGAGTAAGAACAGGCAGATTGAGAACCTCTGCTGCTAAGCTTCTCTAGTTTAGGTAATGGCTCAGTTATTCTGGTCCAAGGCTTTGGGTTGCTGCCTTTTGCAGCTGGAAACTGAAAATCTTCATACATTTTCCTGTTCTGAATAGCTGCAAACCTCAAGTGGTACTTGAGCCAGCGACCTTCCTCTACACAGACCACAGATGAACAAAAAGTAGTAATACAGTTAAAAGCCTGTGCACAAAATGATAGTTTCTGTAGACTGTTCTTAACTTTTTAACACATTTATGGAACTCTCTAGTAGGATCGCTCACAAAGTTCAACTGTACCAGTGCTTTGGTAATTACAAGACTTACAAACAACAAGAAGAAAGAGGGAGTGAAGTAGGATAAGGTAGAAACATAAGAAGAGTCTTTGTCTGCATGCAAGTGTCATGGTTCTGGGTTTCTGAAACCAGAACTAGGACCAAGAAAGAGTGTCAGCAGTGGTACTGAAATAATCCAGAAGATGTGCAGCTCCATAGATGTAAGAAGTAAGCAGGCCAAGAAAAGGCACCAGAGCTTGAAAACATCCTTTGCTTGAGGACACGGGGGCTTGAGTTCTAATATGAATTTTTATTGTTATTTGGTTATAACTATAACTCATCCCTCTTTAATCAACAAAACACTGGTCTGCTTTATCACTGGTCTGCTGCTGGGCACATCATAAACACATTAACCATCAACGTGCTGCTGAACTCATCACATGAATACCTAATGTGTTTTAGAAAATGCAAAATGACAAGCTTCAGTTTACATGTTTGCGACAGCGATATTAGCAAAGACAAACAGAAACTCTGACATTTTCTCCATGGTGTGGTGTCTGCAGTGAACTAAAACTTCGAACTGTGTTGTACGTGATCACTGGAATTATTAAGATTTGAAATAGAATGGTTGTCTTGGTGATTTATCATTAAAGTTTATCATTAAAGTGCTCACTATTCCATTCCTAGTGTGTCTAGCAGCTTTTGTTGCATAAAATATTTTTACATCTGTGCAAAAATATTTTACAAACATCTGTGCTGGAACCTGAGACTGAGGACACTGTTACGCTTTGTCACTTCATATTCCACAGGAGAACAAATGGCTAATTTTGAAACGTATATAGTATTCACCAGTTCCCCAATGAAACTCCTTAATGACCTGATTAGGCAGTCATTTGGGAATGAGTGTTTGCTAAATGCCGTACATGTAAACGTAAACATACGTCATTACTGAAATCTCCTGTGTGGGAAGCTCAGCGCACTGTCAAAGCAGCACCAGCCTGTGTGAGATTGTGTTTGACATGTTCAAGGCTCAGCCACCAGATGCTATACGTGTGTTGATGCCCTGTTGTCTATGGCAAAGCTTGTAGAGTTGACCATTATACTGTACTTCAAGCCACGTCATGCATTTTAAGGTGGAAAGACTTTTAAGGTGGCACACACTGGCATTTCAAGCTGTACACAGTGTCAATATAAAAAGAGATGTATGATTTTAATTTGTAACATCGAAAGTTTGACTGAATCTGATGCAGAACACTGACTGATGTTGATGCTGTCGATGTTGATAGTTTCAAGTTTGGTAGACATACTACCTTGAATTATTATTCTTGTTAGGGGTTACTATCATAACTTCAAGTAACTGTTTAAGTTGAATTAATCAGTTACAGTTCTATAATAGATTTTACAGTCTTTCAAAGGTTACTTTTTGATGAGGACAGATGAGAGAGAGAGAGGTAGACAGAGACTTATAAATAAAATAAGATAAAATAACTCTTTACTGAAGCGTAATCCTTTATATATGTGTAACAGCAGCAGAATAACATGGAGAGACAGTGTAGTAAAATACTATAAACAGACAAATGAAACCAAAGAGAATAATAAGTATAAATAATTAGAAAAATATACACTCTGCACCAAGTTCTAATGTATACACACATAACATTTACAGATCTGAGATTAAGAATGTGCAAATATTCAGATATACAGAAGTTGTGTATTAATCAAAACGTCTAGAACAAATATGCTGATGAGTAAATATACTTTAGTGCCAAGGGATGCAGATGTAACTCTGTCAATACTGTGCAAATATGCAAATTACAGTTAGCTGGGTATGAGGAAAGATATGGCATAGTAACAATAACAGTACCCAGTGAATGCAATTATCCAGCAGAGGCTGGAGAGAACAGGAGTCAGTGCAAGGAGAGACAAGAACTGTCCATATTAGATGGACGAGGTGAGAAAGGTGTTATGTAGTTTGATACCTGCAGGCAGGAAGGAGCTGTTCACTCCTGCACCAAGGCAGGATGAGCCTGCAGCTCAATGTTCTCCACCGCTCACTAATTACTGTGTGGAGGGGGTTTGCTCGCGATGGCTGCAAGCTTTGCCAGTGTTCTCCTCTCCATCAGGTACAGTCACAGCCCCAGGGCTGAGAGAGGCATCCTGATGGTCTTATTGAGTCCGTTAGTCTCTTTTGGGGTGATACTGGTGCCCAAGTACACAGCAGCATAAGAGATGGCATGTAAAGACACTACAGACTGCATGTAGTCACATACACTGAAGGACCTCAGTCTTCTCTGAGCAATACAGTTGGCTCTATCGTTTCTTGAACAGAATGTCCGTACTTCTGGACCAGGTATCTGTATTCCTCTTTGCAGCATGCCTGGCACACCGTGACATTGCAAAACCATTCCCAGTACACTTCTATAGGCCAGCCATAATCCTCTGTTATTATATGTTAAATTATATGTTTTAAATGTGGAGCATGTGACTTATTAGACTTTGTTGAGATTATATTTGAGAATTGATGCACTAAAAGTGTTTTACATATGTACTATCACTTACACGTAAAGAAGGGAATAGACTGATTCATCAATTTTTTAAAATTTGTTTTTAGAAATACGTCACATGAATGCACCATGTTTGTTTTCCCCATGTCTTGGAAACTACAAATTCTTATTGTATTTTGAAGGGGTTTTTTTTGTTTTGTTTTTCTCAAGGCCAAAAAGAGAAGAAAACCTTTCATCAGTAAAGCAGCAATAGTGACCATCTCCTGCCTTTCAGCAGAGCCAGGTGGCTGTGCTCTGTCTGACCTGCTTCCTGCAGCTGTGTCTTTGGAGAGTGTCACTTCTGGGACACTGTGGTTTCTCAGGTCAGAGCAGTTCTTACCAAAATGCCTTTCGTCTCCGTATCGTCTCCTTATAATGGAACTCAGTCTTTACACTCCAGAGAGATGAGCCATGAACATGAATACAGGATGTGCAATGTACAAATAAACTTTAATATATATATATATATGTGTGTGTGTGTGTGTGTGTGTGTGTGTGTGTGTGTGTGTGTGTGGGTGCCCTTCATCTGCTTGAAACTTGCTGAAATCCATCGTAATGTGTACTACATCCTTTTTACTGTCACTCTCCCTCATGAAGTTATATTATATATGTTTCTATATACATGTATATAGTCCTTCTACCACTTGTATCAAAGCACTGGGAGTGTGGGTACAGCACAGGGTTCTCTGTTCCTAGAATCAAGTGCTTTTCTTGCACTGGGATCGATATTGTTATTGCTTGGATCTCTTGGAGCTGCAGCTTAGAGGTCAGACCCAAGCACTTCCACTGTGAATGGGACACAGTGGTCTTAATCCTCCACATTCTCTCTACTTCTTTCTTCAAGTATTTCTCCAGCTTCTCATATTCCATAATTTAGACTGGTTTCCATCACTTGTAATTAACAAATATATTACCTCTGTTGGTTTCTGAACTTTGTCTACTACCATGTTATCCAGTTGGCTTGCCATTACATACACACACACACACACACACACACACACACACACACACACACACATACATATATACATATATATATATATATATAACTGTTTTTAGTAATATTTAAATACACATGCTAGTGTTAAACTCTTACAGACATCACATGACTACACAGTACAACCGTCCACATAATGTGGAATCACTTTGTACACATGAGAGTCATTGATTCTTTTCCTCTTTGTGAGTGTTTTATTTGTGTGTGATTATTTTATTATTATTATTGTTATTACTCTGTCATTATTAGTATTATTACTCTGGCTCATCATGATCATAAGCACCGGAAAAGTGCAAATCAACTTTGAATATCCCAGGCTGCCCCAGGTTGTTATGGTGATGGGGAGGTATTATGCCAGTAAGTGGAGAGATCAAGTCCTGACATTTATCTGTCTAGGATGCGTTCAGCTATGGAATGAAAGCTGTTCAGGAACGTGATGCTAAGATGTGTTATCAGTCTCTACAGCACTAAGGCATCGTCTGCAGCAGTTAGGAATCCTGAATAAAGAGATGACCTTTATTGTGACAGTGAATTGAGCTGGTCTCATTTATAAAAGACAAGTCTGCAGTCTCCCAGTGCAACTGCCATAATTATTCATAGGGCAGCTCTGCCTACTGTAATGCTGATATATCACACAGTGATTTCTAATGAATAAATAGAATTATCTTTAAGGGTAGTCAGTGAACCGCAAGGACTGTGAGTATAATTTGCTGTAATATTGCACGCTAACAAAAAATGCTTCCTTCCTTCCTGAGAACACTTTTCGTTTAAGGGCCAGAGGAAGTGAGACTGAGGCTATGCCATCTTTTTCCAACCCTCATTATTTATTGATTTTGTCTAAGCCACACATATCTGAAGGGAGCCGTGAAGAGGATGGACTTTGCCCCAAAGGGAGAGCAGTTAACTGTACTGAATCAAAAGATAATAGGAACAGCTCCAAGTAAAAAAAAATCCGGTCTATTTCCAAATCCGCTCTGACTGCTTGGAAGGTGAAAGTTGAGTCTTTGGTCAGGCATCTAGAGAGTTCCACATGAATACAAATCACTTCCTTTAAAGCAAACAAACACAGCCTTTAAGGAATGACCTGCTGAAAAGCACCTTATGAATATAAATGGCATCTAATTTCCACAGCCCAGTGATTAAATATTAGAGCCAATTATAGATTAGGTTGCAAGCTGTCCATATGAATGCTAATGGTAAGTGGTTCCTTGAGAAGGTCTAAGGAGGAACTGGTGATTTAAGTGGTCCACTAGGTGGTCAAGATTAGCATTTCTCTGCAGGCGACATTCGCTGTGGGTCTTTCTGTAGATGTCTATTGGTGCAGTGGAGAGCCAGAGATGTTCAAACACCTCCAGTGCCTATCGGTGCAGTGGAGAGCCAGAGATGTTCAAAGACCTCCAGTACTCCATTATGTCCATTATTCTTCATTTCTTCATTATTTTTCCATCAGTTTTCTGTTGTGGTTAAATTCCAAGGCTCATAATTGTTGACTATTTACATAATTATTATTACATAATTGTTGATTATTATCAGTCTGTGTGTGTGTGTGTGTGTGTGAAAAAGCTTTATAAACAGGAGGCTCCGATTCTCAGGCACTACTTAACTGAAATCAGCTTTACCTTTTTGGCAAAGGAGAGTATATCACAGACGCAAGAGGCTTTTCTATTAGAGTAAAGCACAACACACCTGGACCAGGTTGAATTTATGCCCACCAAACATCTATTAGTGTTAAATGGTGTTCAGATTCAGTTACATTACACAAGTCTTGTGGAAGTCAAAATAATATACATCAGGGTTAAATATATACTTCATCAGTTTCCTTCTCCTTCCTCACCTAGCTAGAGCGGCAGAAAGCTCGGTTACATTAATGAAACACTGGCAGTCTTGTGCTCTGCTGAAGGTATATGACTCTAAAGCAAGACAGTTCAAGACAGTAGGAACTGCTTCACTAAGGAAGTGCCAGAGTGAAATACATCACATGCCATCCTGCCAACTCAAATACTATATACAGGCATGTGAGAAAAAAATGCATTAAACATGTAGGTCAGAAATATGGACATATCAATATTTGATCTTATTTCAAACAATATCTATTGACAAACGTAAAAAAAAAAAAATAACGTTTCCATTTTGGAGCAATACAACCTCAATTGTATTATATCAGAGCCTAATGTTTTCTATAACCATCTACCAGTCTCTGATGTCAACAGGGAGAAAGTTTTTCACACTCCTCCATCAAAATTCTTTCTGCTGTGTGGTGTTTGAGGGGTTTCTTGCATACGTACACCATCTCAAATCTCAAATCAGTTGCACACCTCCCCCTTTCCTCATAAACAAATTGCATTTCTAATAATTGTTTTACAAATTCAGTTTTATTATTACAAATGATTCAGTTTTATTTGTTTAGATATATGACCTCCATTAAAATGAAGACCAAACGTCTATGTTTAAATATGTTAAAAAAGACAAAGGTTTTCATGGGGTGCCATAATTTTTTCACATGACTAAGTAAGAAACATTTAGTTATTCGATGACGGGAAATAGGCCTCTAACGTGTCAAAAAAAAACCAAACCAAAACAAAAATGTTCATGATGCTAAAAGACACTTTAGATGCCCCCTGTTGTGCACATGCACAACATGTGATCACTCTGTTTGCTTTATACTACACAGTACAAAAGATGACTTTCCACATCAGCCAATGGCCACTTTCCACATCAGCCAATTAAAAGTGCTGAAAGCATGCAATCGAATTTCTAATGAAAGGGGCGAAACCCTGCGCAGCTGTTCTATTCAAACGGCACGGTGCGTCTCACCTAAGTGCCTCCCTCAAAAGCCCAACATAAATGATACACCACAAGAGCTGTACATCCGATTCTCACCCTGTGTGCTGAAAGCCTAATGGTCAGAAATGGTAGCTTTAGTAATGTGGGCTGAGAGATAGATGGACAGAAAGACACATGGTGTGGGAGAGAGAGAGAGAGAGAGAGAGAGAGAGAGAGAGAGAGAGAGAGAGAGAGAGAGAGAGAGAGAGAGAGAG
>JAOYMR010000013.1:2738236-2773454 GCA_025802075.1 Tenebrosternarchus preto | reverse complement strand
TAATAATTATCATAATCCTCATAATTATTAAAGTCTCCAATGTGGAGCACACTGGATTAATAATTATCATAATCCTCATAACTATTAGTCTCCATGAATGTTCCACATTAGAAATCAGCAAACAAGAATTTTAGCCCAATCTCATCTCCAACAAAGCCACTAATGCTAGTTAATTATCCTATCATATAATTCACATGCAGCACATCGTAGGTGAGAGCAGATGCAGGACTAACATCAGCTACAGTGAAATTGTACCACGTCTCTGCAGCTACTCGAATGACATGGAGGTAAGTGCAGCAGATTCTTGTGGAACACCGAATATCTCTGGTATCGCTCAGTTAAACTGAAGCGTGACTCTAGTTTGCTTGTGCACATGTTACCACGATGTGTCTGGGAGTGATCACTCAGGGAGTGAAAATGCACTGTCCTCTAGGCAGCGATGCCTGCAGAAAGAATGGAGGGAGGTAGTGCAGCACAAGAACGTCAAGATTCTTGTGCTGTAGGTGATACTGCACAACATAATACAACGAAGATGATACAGCACAAGAATTTCGATGAACTCATTAATACAAAAAACACAATTACAGCATATTAGAAACTGCATACTGTTTACTTTCTTGACTGATCTCATGTAAATATTACATTATGATATTAACATGATCATTAACTCAGGACTGCTTGACTTTGTTAAAAGCTGAATTTTCATGACCTAGAATGGGAAAACCACATTTGTTAAACAGGTGCACAATAATCCAAGTAACCTTAACAACCACTCATGCAAAACTCATGGGAATGCATGAAAATACATTTTAATAAATGTCAGCTAAAATTTAAAGATGCTACAAACTAAATTCCTTGACATTTCATGACTTGACCTAAATGTTTCACTTATGCACTGTAACATGGTAACGCCCATGGTAACTGTAACACCCCAATAAACTGTAGCTATGTCTGCTATAGGTTACCAGCATTATGTACCTACATGTACCACTGTTGGAGGGAGGGGAGGGGGTGTTCATTTTAGCATGGTGAGTAGTTAATGGTGAGTAATGTCAAGTCAGTGGCCATCAACCCATTAACAAATAAACTGGATTTAGACATCCATCTTCGAAAGTACAAAACACTGATATGACTTTTTTTTTTTTACAGAAAACAATTCTCAGAAAACATGTCTTGCTGCAGCATTATTTAGAGAGAAAACTACAATAAATTCATTTTGAGTGTCTCCCAAGAAAGTTCACAATTCAATTTCCCAAGAAATTTGTCAGATATCTCTCAAAGCAGTTGTGGTGGCTAGAACACAAACTAACCACCTATAGCAATACCAGCAAATCACAACAGCTGTAAAACAAAATATTTGGTATTGGGAGATGTGTATTTTTCTGATAATGAGCGTTATAAAGAAAACCATGCTGACATTTCATTAATAATTTACATAATTTACCATATTTTACAGCAGTTTTAGCTCATTCTAGTCAACAACGTACAAACATCAACTGAGCGCACAAAATGTGTTTTTTTGTGTTTATTTTAATCAACAAGATAACATGATCTCAAACAGTTAAAAGTTCTGCATGAACAATGGAAGTTTAAGACAGTAATTTACTATTAAACAATCAGTGTGAAAACGCATTGAATAAACAATGCAAAAAGTGTTTATGGAGAAACGTTTTGGGAAGTATTGTGAACAATCAGACTTGAATTGTACTATTATAGTATAGCTACTATTTTAATAGGTTTTTGCGATGTGGCTCTTAACTCATTCAAACTTGTATCCCCAGACACTGAAACTGATGTTATGGACAGACAAATAAATAAATATGGTGAATACTGTGAGGGATTCAATTTGTCTTGTACATAAATTTGTAGATTTTCACTTGATTTATGCTGACCACTGCAACCATGAACAGCTTTATATAAAGTAATAAATATATACATATAGAATTTATATGTTCACCTTAGTATCTCTTTATGGGACTATTTACCTGCTGTGTTAGAGTTGCATAATGGTTGGATACCATAATAAAAAAAATGATAGAAAAAATGCAAATTAAAACAAACAAAAACAATTTGAATATAAAATGTTATATAAATATAATAAATTACAAAAATGCAAAACAAGATTAACTGCTATTTTATGACAGCTGAGGTCTCTTGACGGTTAGTTTAAATAAGGTATATTTTGATTATTTTAGCTTAAATAATTTATGTTCAATGTATCTTCATGTTAGTCATTAACCAAAATAAGCTATTTATTGTTCTAATCAATGTGTGCCAAATACAGTTTTATGTATATTAGCTTATCAGATTGTAAATGTTTGAATTAAATGGAATTAGTTAAATATTTGGAAAATAATTATATTTTTACTTTAAAACTACGAAGTATGAAGTGTGGGGTAGATGGATAATTACTTGCATAATGGTTCCATATACCTGTAACACCAGATTGAAGTCAATGTTCAAAAATACTTCAAAAATAATTCAAAATGCCTGCTTGACAAATGATGGTCCTTTTCAGTTTTTGCATTTAGTAATTTTTATAACAAAACGGAGCGTGTGTTTTAGAGGCCCCTTGCCTAATACATGTTAGAAGCAAAAGCAGGAAAACAAATTATTTTAGGCAAACAAATTCTATAATGTTGTAATTTACCAAATGGACCAAATGTTTTTTTTAATTGTTACAGTATTAATACTTCCTTTCTTTTCAAGTTGTTTCATGTCCTAAAAAGTAAATGACTTCAGACATGTTAAACAGAACATGTAGAGGCCTGAAGATGACAATAACTAAAAAGGTAAAAATATGAAAATTCTACAGAAAAAAATCTGCAGTCCAACATAACTGTTATTCAACCAAACAAATAAAATCCAAACTCACATATTACGCATCATTTCATTGGCTAAAGAAACAGCAAACATGGAAAGTCTGAGCCAAACTCAACTCAAATATAGATCTGCAACAGCAACCAGTGGTGCAACCAAACGTGATTTGCTACCTCAGTTTGAAGAAGCATTAGAAGAAGGACGACTGGTTGGGAATGTAGAGTCTCTGGCCACTCGTGTTGGTTATCGGTAGGGGAGGTGAGAGAGGGGCCATGGAATATCCTGGGTAGTGCAGAGGACGACAAGCAAACGGCAGTAAACCTGAACCAGATGATGCAGGAGAGAAACTCCTTGGGGAAGAGGGACCACGGAAAGAGCAATCTGTGGAGCATGCACAAAGTCAGAACACAACAATTCTAAGAGCTGAATTACAAAACTCGCATGTAATCTAATTAATCTATAAAATATAAAGAATCATGTTTATTATATATATTTTTACTCTAATAAAATTCCCATGTCTAATTTTGCTGCAAAAAATTGGTAATAAATAAAAAAACATTTTGATTACTTATTTGCTGGGCTGCAACAAACTACTATTTCTGTGATCGGGCTAATTTGCACATGGTTGTTTTGGCTTATTAGTTATGGAAAGAAAAAACACGGTCCATATTTATGGGTCATGAACAACCCTGTAACGCAGTGTCACCTATCTCTATTTTTAGGGGTGAAGTATCTCCTTGACCTGGCTTGTATCTCCTTCACCACTTGCATACACTTTCACTCATTTAACATTATTTGCCACATGGGGGTGCTATTGGCACAGAAATTTATCCTTGTTCCTCTTAAAACATGAGTGAAAAGGAAACTTCAAATGCCATTAAGATGATAATTGAGTCATTGCAGACTCTTTTAATATTATGTTGTCAATACTGTTGATTAGTTGTTGCAGCCCTCCTGCTCTGTCCTGTGTGCCAGGTGGTGAAAGTCAAACTGCTGCCAAGCACTTCACCAAGAAGCTGCTACAGGTGACTATAGTTACTGCTTTACAAGAAATGTTTTCTAATTAACTGATTAAATCAGTATGAGAGAGAGAATGAGAGAGAGAGAGAGAGAGAGAGAGATAGACTAACCAAGGTTCCAGAGTGCATTCTGAGCTGCAAGCTCTTTGGCGTCCTCCAGAATGGTACACACTTTGTCAGGCATGTAGCTGCTTCTAGTGCTACTGATCACAACTTTATAGATGAGCAGCATCTTGCCCTCAGGCCCCACTGTGGAGTACAGATAATACTCTGGCAGGGACCAACCATTCTTTTGGCAGTAATAGTCCAGCAAAGATACGGCAGAGCTCAGCTGGCTGGGTCTGAGGGTCTGCAGACTGACTGCTACTAGGCTGGATCCAGGCAGGAACGGATACACACACCGTTCTAAGTCCACTGAGTAAGGGCTACCCAAGCGAGAAGGTAAACTTAGAGGCCGTGCAGATAACCCCTCACCCATTACTCCTGAACTCAAATTGATACTAGAATCATCTTTGCTTTGTAAGAGGAAGGTGTAATCATCATAAAGAACGGCCGGGGCCATTTCATTATGGACAGCCCGCGCTACATATTTTCGACTGCTGTCTTTACTGACTGGCTTAGCAAGAGTGACTTCAATGTGCGAGCCGTCAATGAGTTTGCCGTTCATGGAATGCTGGGCGGCGAGGGCATCTTCACGGCTGTGGAAGTGAATGAAAGCGTAGTCTGTCAACTTCTTGACACGCTCCACAGAGCCAGGTTTCATGCGGGAGAACTCAGCCCGGAGGGTCTCCTCTGTAGTGTGCAGCATAAGATTGCGCACATAGAGAACTCGCACACGCTGCATTGTCTCCTCGTCGACATCTTTCTCAGGTTCAGCCCAGTCGACCTGAATAGCGTGGCCCCACAACTCAAACGTTCCTGATAAAACAAAATAATGCACCATGTTCAGTTCACCAACGTTTCAGCAACATCTTGGCAGTATTCAAATTTCCCCATCAAAGGCCAGTATCAGAACATTCAGTGACATTGTCTGTAAAGCACTACATAACAGCGACCTCAATTCGGTCAAGGATCCGAGTGCACCTGATGCACGCTCCTCTAGCTTTCTTAACATGCACTTCACGTGTAGAAGAACTTCATTTTTTTATGGCGGGTGCCGCGAAGCAGAATCATATGGCAGGTTTGACTGCAGTACCAGTTATACCAATGGTCCTTTCTGTCTTGTGCCTTATACCTGGTGTGAGCTTCCTGCGGGCCATGGCAGCGGCCTTGTGTGATTCGTACTCCACAAAGGCGAAGCCACGGTTCTTACTCTTGTCCACGGCACTGGGGTAGACAATCACATCCACAACCCCATCTGTGGCCTAAATTTTGCATTGACATTAGAAGTCAGAAGTTAACATGTTAGCTAGAACAAGGCCATGACTGTAAAAGACAGGTTTGCTTAGAAGCCTGAAACAATGTGCAAATACAATTGTGAAAAATGTCATTCTGACAGTATTAAATAACCCAGTAGTGTTACACAATTTCTATGTAAACAATACAAACTTTGTTAATAGTTCAACAAATAACTAAAAGCATAGATGTGGTGGAATGTTTGGAGAAATTCCTTGACATTCCTTGGTGTCCACATAAACAAAGATCTAACTTGGGCTCCTAATAAATCACACCTGTACAAAAGGGCACAGACACTATTCTTCCTAAGGAATTGAAACAGCCTCAACCACCACAGAAGCTACTAATGAAATTCTACTGCAGCACCATTGAGGCAGTTTTCCCCCCCACTGCATGGTTGTGTGGTATTCCAGCTGCACCACCTCAGAAAGGAACCATCTTCAGCGTGTGGTCTGGGCTGCGGAGTGGATCATTACAGCTGACCTCCCAAACTCGAACAGTGTCTATACTAGAGTCTGAGGAAGACAGCTAGCAGTATCAGCAGAGACACAACACACCAGGTCAGTACCTCTTTGTCTGGTTGTCGTCTGGCAAATAATACAGGCCTATACAAGTACATACAAACGGACTAAGAAACAGTCCCCCCCCCCCCCAAGAGCTGTGGCCTCCATTACTCCTCACTGATTAACAGGAATTCATAACACTCAGGATATGTAAACTACTACCTCTGCCAAGGCACTGCCACTTTTACTCTTACTGCATAATGCAAACTGTTCCTTTGATATATAACTCAGTACTTTCTCTTACTGGACATATTTTTCTATTTATTGTTTGTAATTCTGTATATTTGTAAATACACAGCGCCACCTGTGGCTATAACACCAAACATGAGGCAGTGAAGTCTTTGCTACTGGGTTAACATGTGCCCTGGGCACTATGACAGTAGAGGGGAAACACAATCAACAACAGTGTCATTTTAAGCAAGAGGCCTATGGTTCAGCCGCAGAGACATAAATGTCAGCAAGCTAGCTACGCAGTCACAGTTATATACAGTTTACCATCTAAAAACTGGTGATTTCAACCATGCCTGTTATCCAGTATTCTTGGCAATGCTGGCCTTCAGGAGTAACATGAAAACAAAACATTAGTCTCGCTTGTCACAACATCTTCACATGGTGGTGTGGTAACAGTAACTTGGATGAACTGTCTCCTTCTTGCCATTTGTGGACTTAGAAACGTAGCAACATTCATACTGCCCTGTCTAAGCTGTAGGCCATGTTAGCTAGTTCCTTCACAGACAGAAATAATAGGGCAGATTAATTACGGTCATTACTGCCACTGCACTTATGTGAGGGTCACACTTTTGATCTGTGAGGAAAATAAGTTTTGCAATCCATGGGATAACTGGTCATACAGAAGGTCATTTAAAGGTTATTTATTAAAAATATAATGTTAGACCACATTCCTCTACTTTAATGGCCATAAATATTATTTTGTATTGTAATTACTGTATATAGACAGTGTTTGGCAAGCTATATTAGTGAGCTGGAAAAGACAGTAGATAGATAATTTGGAACTGCTGTTAATAGCATTGTAGCTATACACATACTGGAGGGGAAAATTGTAAAACTGGGAATGGTATAGCCTATAAAATGCTAAAAATGCTAGCTAGATTGATCACTTGTAGTCACTCAGGCTCTACTCAGGAAATGTTTTTTGTGCCGGTGTGGCAAGAGGTACCAGACAAAAATGTAACCCAATTGTGACTGGCACAAGGAAATGGCAACAACTTCCGCCAACATTAAACACAGCTGAAAAAAAAAAAAACACACTCCCATATAAGATGTATATTTGTTCTGTACTTTGCCTCAGTGGTGAGTGGTTCTGAAGAATCCAAAAAATGAATTAATAAACACTGCGTAAACATAAATGTAGTATTTAACATCATACACATCTGTGAACTCCTGGGACCAGGTGATAATTAGTGGGTTTATCAGTGTTACAAGCTGAAAATGGGAAGAAACAAGTGAACAGGCTGGCGGTCCCTCATGGCTGAACGGGGAACACTGATCATGACAAATCCCATTTGAAACGGGTGCGTTGTTTGTACTGTACATATTCTTAACATTTGATTAAAAGAAATAAATGGAACCGAAGCTTCCTCTCAATTCGAACACTGACCTTCATCATCTCTTCTTGTATCTCCTCCTTCTTCTTGTCTTTGGGAATGGAGCCGATAAACAGTCGACAGTTGTCCAGACTCACGCACACTCCTATAAACTTCCCCGGACGAATCTCATAGTTGTCGAGTTGATGGATGGCTTGCTGGGCATCTTCCCGGGTGGTGTACATGACGAAGGCATAGCCACGATTCTCTCCACTGAACTCCATCATCAGACGGAACTCATAGATACAGCCCACACGCTCAAACACAGGGACCAGCTCATCCTCGTACATGTCCCTAGGAATTTTCCCTACAAACACCTCACATCCCCGAGGGGGAGGAGGACCCTCCCAGCCTAAAACACAGATTCATCAGCAACATCCTCCTTTAATGTATCACTTAGGATCTTAAATGCTATCTGTCTTGTATGGAACAGGTCATTAATTTTGCATCATAATCACATGCTTTTCTGAGCATGTTGGGGATTGGGCATCTTCATATCTCTATAACACAAACCTTCATAATTCACACAAGATATTATGAGCAACCTATAAACAACAGCAAATGTTAAACCTGCTTGGTCTTATTTACAAAAAATATTAAACGAATCATAACTACACTACAATAATTTTGTAATTTCTCAGATCGTAAATGCTACATAACAATTGTACTTGTACTCACAGGATTTCATAACTTTTACATGTTTACTAGTGTATTGTGTCTGTTCAAAGTCATGAGCCCACCTCAGAAAAATTAAAAGCATCATGGTTATTTTATATATTTGCCATATTATTAATCCTTATAGCTCTTTTGGATATAGTTCACACTTAGTGTTACTCTTCCTATAACAAAATTTCAAATGAATTAAGTATCTGGTGTCTATAAAATGAAGAGCATTTAATAGACATCGTACTTAGCACACATGTATCTGCAGGAATCTCGTTATGACCTTTCACAAACAGACATGCCCCCCTGCCTCCCCCCTCCCTTTTTATGACATCACAAACAAAGATTTCTCATCCTTACTTGGAATTTCTCTCTTACCTGGCGGTGGACCACCGTATTTTCTTTGCCCGTTTTCCTGAACCATAGTGTAACCCGTGTTGTCCATCAGCGCCAACAGAGCGGCTTCACAGGGGCTTTCCAACTTACCATCCTCACAAAGCTGACTAAACCTCTGTTCATCCATTAGCACCTTATAAAACAATAGAAACATTTGTTTTTCCAGGTTTTATATCTCTCAGACTGTTCTCCTTTTCTTTTCTTTTTTTTTTATTTCTTTTTAAAATTCTTCACATAACCTACCTGTTTACCGGGTCTAGTAATACGCCCTAACGAGTTTAATTAAATTTAAATGACCAATTATGGTTCCTTTTCACTGTAACAATGATTTTTAAAGAACAAAACAATCCACTAAAATTATAATGGATATTTCATTACATTATTTTAGCATCCTGCATCAGTCCTCAGAGAGAGTGGTTTCATTTATTAATTTCACATGTAACTAGCTATCAAAAAAATACCGTGACTAGTTTGTGGGGGAAATCAGCTAGGTTATTAGTTACATTTCACCATCATTGTCTAGTCCCTTGTACCTACATGGTAACGTTAACTAGTTCACCTAAACCACCTTTCTAAAATGGTGGTGAACTTTAATTAGTAACTGACTTATACAATATTTCCATCTATATATTCCATCTCTACTTTCTGTAACGTTTTAGACACATCCAGCTAGCATTTTCGCTTAGTCTAAATACAATCAATCTAAAAAAACCCCTGCCCTTTATCGGTCATCTGCACTTTAAAAACTGAATGGGTTCATCTAGACAGCCAACTGTTACATTAGTTGGTTAGTTTTAGTTACGCCGTTAGTTTTACTCCATGCAAGTTCAGTCTTTTAACCCACTGACCAGCGATGACAAACCAACTTCAGCTGACTAGCCAGTTAAGAATTAATGCTAATGGCTAACGAACTAGTTTGGCGGGAAGACGGGTTAGTTAGACAGGACAAAAAAAGAGCAAAAAATAATTTTGTGCCAAGACATCTAACTAACTAACAACTTTAAAGTATCAGTGGTTCACAATTACTAGTCAAGGTAGGTGATCGCGTTAACCTAAGTACGTTTCTTTAGAGCTGAGGTAAATTTGTCAGCTAGCACGTGAAGTTGGTTAGAGATAGCTTAGCTTATGTATTAGATAAATGATAGTTACCTTGGATTTCTTATTTAAATGTACGGAAAGATCTGGAAAAATATATATATAACTAATATAATAACCAGTAACCTAATGATTACACGGCTTTAACAAATAATTAAACTCAGCTAATTTAGGTTTACACCCTGACGGTTTGTCCCCGGTGGTGTGGAGAATATAGTGACAGTAAGTGACGTGATGAGGTCTGAGAGCGCGTGAGAAAAGAAAACACACCGTATTTACTGATGTATACATAAACTTTATGTTACTCTGAATACATAAAATTGTAATGTTAGGTCTTAAAAAGGCTAGAGAAAGTATGTGTTTTGGTTAAGAGAATCCCTAAAATAAAGTGAACAAAAAGTCACATGGTACAATGTTGCGTACATAATACTTAACATAGTACTTGGGCACAAATTTGCACTTTCAATAAAATGTTTAGATTTTCTTCCATATATTAATAATACCAGCGCAGCAATGCAGTTAATTGTAAAGAATCATAGCCTAAACCTCTAAGGGATCCTAAAATATGTCATGAATACTGATATGAAATCAAGCACATTAAGATTGACTCAATTGTGTCCTCTTTTGACTTGTAGGGGTCATGATGCCATCCATATAGTGAAGGGGATGATCATCGTGGGTACAATTCCATAGACAGACAGACAACCAAGATGAATCATAACGTATAAGCACAGCAGTAGGCTCAGAAACGAACTTGTCTTGCTAAGCACAGTCTTCAGCACGAGTTTGCAAAACTGCAAGACAGAAAAGAAAGAATGGTAAAGCTGGTGCAGTAGCGGTCTCTCTGGGTCAGTTTTCTTTCACACAATTTATACACGAGGTGGTAATAAGGTTTTTTGTGCTACATTGTCAGAGTGGCATAGGGAAGTCTAATCTCTATGGATTAATAACAAGCAGCAGTTTTCATGGGAATCCTTTGATTGTATGATTGTGTCTCAGCTACATTATATGAGCTATATATATATACTGTCTCAGCTACATTATATGAGCTGAGACAGTATATATAAAAAACAAAAACTCCTCTTACTCAATAATTAGTCGCTTCCTGTTACTCAATTTTGTTGCTTAATCTCCTCAGATTATCCAGTGTCTTACATTTGACTCAGTATAAGACGATTCGATAATCCATCTCCAACTAATGCATAATATTTCAACTTAAGTATCCATCTTTCTCTACAAAAGAATGTACACATACATACATACATGCATACACACACACACACCATCTTACCCAGTAGGTCTGAAAGCTCACGCTGGTTCCATATCTGCAGTACATGACATAATGCTCACAGTTGTGCCACAGTAAACTGTAGTTCACGGGGCCCAGAAGCTTCTCGGCACGACTGGCTACCTCCTCGCCCGCGAGCGGTGGCAGCCTGCACACCTCGTCCACGTGGTTCACCAGAACCTCAGCGCCATACGCAAAGTCGGCCACCGTGTCGATGCGGACGCTGGCCCTCTTCACCATCACTCCGAGGAGAAGCCGCTTGTTGGTCACCATCTCCGCGATGGCTCCTCGGTTGGCCGAGACGGCCGGCAAGACATCGGGGATGAGGTGCGCCACGCGATCGCCACCCAGGTAGATCCCATAATGCGTGAAGAGAGTCCGAGGAACCTCCAGGAGATCCCCCCTTTTGAGAACGGAGATGTCGTACATGCCTGCTTTGAGGTGCTTTTTTTCCCTGTTGTCTGGGGTCAAGGCAATGAAAAAGCAACTGAGGAACTCAAAGGGAAACATTCTCCAAGCGAAATGTGGCATTTTTCTGAATGCTCCATGGCCCTCAGAAGATTTGTCCCTTGAGGCCACAGGGAGGGGCATAGCGATAAGTCCTTTAGCTATTTTTACAGACTTGTAAATAACCTCACATGGTCGGTTGAACAATACATACTTATTCAGTGCTTGTGTGGCGGTCTCCTTCTCTTGTACAGGGGAATTCATCTAAATTCAATAATCTGATTCCATTTTTAGTACATTTTGCCTCTTGAGTTCCGGTTAATTATAACCAGATTAATTGTATTATATAAAGGCACAAGCTGGTGGAACGGTAAAAATTTAACTATCAAAAATTCTGTGGTAAAATGTTCTTGAAAATATGTAGTCACATGACCTGTTTCTTTACACAGCCTAAAAGTGAAAGTTGCATTAATAATTAAGCGTTTTACAGAGATTATATGTTTTTTGACCTACATATATACCAAATATGAACATTATTAATCTGTTCAGCACAAAATAATGCAAACATCTAAATGTTTCAGTGCAAACTAATGCAAGCAAAAGCTTAAGATTATTTTATTGTCGTTCTTGGAAACACTATATCAATTAAGCATGGGAAATTTATATGTTTTGTTATATAGTTATAGTGTTTTGTTATATCGTTATTTTTATTATATTGTTATAATGTTTGTTATATTTTTGTTTTTCTGTGCTGCAGTTTGGAAGAACTGGTATCCATCTAGAAGATAAAGTAATAAAGAAAAAAACATTTTACGCAAATTATTTTCGGCATTTCGTATTACTATTGACCGTGTATGATACGAAATGCTTTAACATCGCACTACATTGTAAATTGTACTAAACATATCAAGCTTTCGAACTGTTATGTCACAGTTATTTGACGAAGTGATAAATTCAGTGATAAATATTTTTTAAAGGATTTAAGACGCTCATAAGTAACTCCACCGAGGATGGAAATGACAAACGTCTCTTAACCGGCCATCCATAAAACGAAGGGAATGAGGACGGTTGAAAGTGCAGTGGCCGGCGTTAATCCCAAGAAAAATATGGAAAACATTCCGATGAATGTAGTAACAAGGACGCTCCTCTGATCCCGGACAACAGACTTCAGGCACTCACAGAACTGTTGAGGGAATAGGAAAAAAGTTAGTTCTGTTAGCCCCGGGTCTCGGAAGGGCCAAACGCCCCAACGCGTTACAATTACAAGTTGATTTATAAAAAATGTTCTCTGTATTACAAATGAAGATGTATTTTTTTCTAGAAATACATTTCCATTTCATTTACGATGGAAACATTGCACTGGGTTTTATTTCGTTTATTGTGCGTAAAATAACTCGGGTCATCAAGAAACTCGTAATAGGACTTATTGAAATGTTTAAAGAGGGTAAAGGACGCCTGCATAGTAGTTACCTACTTCACTACTCTGCCGTTGTTAATCATGAAAAAAGCGTAGTTTACCTTATCAGTCTGCAAGCTGACCCCTGTACCATAGCGGCAGTATGTCACGAAATGTTCACAGTTATTCCATAAAAGACTATACGGGATCCTGCCAACGAGCTTTTCAGCTCTTAACGCTACCTCCTCATTAGCGAGAGGTGTCTTTCTCAGCGTTGTATCCATCGTGTTCAACGAGATTGGTGATCCATATGCAAAGTCCTCCACTGAGTCCACGCGAATCGTGGCATACTTGTAGATCACGCCTAGAAGCAGTCGCTTATTTGTCACTACTTTTTGAATATGACATTTATTTCTCGTCAAAACTGGCAGGATATCCGGCATAAGATGTGCGACTTTGCCGTCGCCCAAATAAATGCCAAAATGAACGAACAAAGTACGCGGAACCTCCAAAAGATCCCCGCGCTGAAACTGCATCGTTCCCTCTGTGCGCTTTGGACATCTCTCTTTGTTGAAAGGTATTAAGCTGAAAAAATCAAAATTCGCAAGAAGAAATGCTTTCTCCAGCAACAGCGCCAAAGAGTCTAACATTGTGTGATGCGAGGCAGATGCACGAGGCACCGGTGCACTAATTCTAGGAGCAGGTCGCTGTTTGCGCCACTGGTTGTAACGTGACGTCACGGCAGCGAAAGGACAGCTAGCGAGGATCACTGATGTTTGGAAAATCTTCAGTGTACTAAGCTTATAACTACCTTAACGAATGTACATAGCTTGTGTCTTCTGAAACGAAGACATAACTTTAAACTTCATAATCTTTAAAATCCAATCACGGAAGGAGTGCGAAATAATGAAACAAAACAAAACTACCCATGACACAGATTTTTTTCTTTTGCATCGTTTTCACTTACATTTTGGTGCTTCCTCTGCTTAAGTGTGTCGAAAACAGAAAAAATCTAACCGCCGTAGCCATCCATATTATGAAAGGCAATCCTCTATATCGCATTAATTAAGTCCTCGCTAGGGCAAAGAAAACACGAGAAAAACGCGCAAACAGTGAATATCCTCATAGCGAATCTCAGTCTTACTCCTGGGAACAGATACCAGGATTTTTTTAGCAACTCATTAAAAGTGTACACTTATTAAATACATTGATATCTAATTAGGCATAAGCTGGTTACTACCAACTAGTTTCATTAAATAGTTTATTTATATTTTAAAATGTCATTTTTTCTTTTCTATTTATTGACAAAATAGTAAAGTGCTAAATCTTCCCTCAAATTACAGTGTTACTTGACTTCAATGCCTTCTCACACCCCCATCCCCCACTGCCTTCCAGTGGAGGGATAATTAAGATTGACAGAATGAGAAATCAGTTGTCTTGGTGATAACAAAGGTCTGGCATTGAGGGGTAAAAGCTGAATGTGTAGCAGGGATTAGCCTGGACCCTTGGGGTTAAGCTCCATGCAGTGCTCTAAAAGATGGTGGGTGATAAATGACAAGATATTTGTCTTCGTCTGTTTTCGTCTGTCAGTATTCCAGTGTTTGGATGGGTCACTTGAACAGGGCTGTGTGATAAATGTGTGGATTTTGAAGGATGAATCCAGCCTATATATGTGTATGTGTGTGTGTGTGTGTGCATTGACTGTTGCATTGAAATGAGACTAAATGCAGTTTCTTTGCAGACAGATGATAAATTACGAATTATTCTAATTTCTTTCTTTCTCCTTTTCTTTCTCTCCCTCTTTCTCTTCCTCCCTTCCTCTCATTCTTATTCCTTCTGTCTTCCTCCCTCCATTTCTCATATGTATACACACACACACACACGTATCTGTGCCTCTGTCTGTCTGAGAGAGAGAGAGAGAGAGAGTTGGCACACCAGACATATACCAACACCCCCACTCCTTCACTTCCTGTGTGAACAGATGCAATGAGTAACAATAGTTGGTGTTATCATCAAACTTCAAAGGTTTATGGCTCCATCGTCACCCCTGGAGCATGTGAACAGTTCAGGACAAGTCCATAAAGCCCAGCATCTGCTTAAGTAGTAGTCTCTTTAACAGGCTTTCCACGATCCTCAAAAGCTAGTTTCAAACACAGTCAAACACACCTTAAATAAAATATTCACTTTTCCATTCTTGCATTGTAAGCTTCAGTCCAAAATAAACAACCCTCCTGTGGAACGTGGAAGTCACAGATGGAACTGGGTGAAATTTTGGACTAAAGAATTAACAAAAGTTTCTGCAGATTAATACAGACTGAGACTTTATAGCTGCAAACCTGGCAAACCACTGGTGCTCACGATTTCCTGTTGGTGTGATTTAACCAAACACGCACAAGAGCACAGCACTGGGTAAAGTACTTCCTCTCCAGAAAAGTTATCCAGAAAACTCAAAGAAAACTCGTGTAAGAAATATCTTAATCACAGTAAATTTTTTTTATTTACCAAAAAAGGCTACTGATAACACCATCAGTCATTCTAAATATAAACCAAGGAGGGTAGGGTGAGGTTTAATAGCTTATTAAGGCACTAATTTAAGACACTTTTTATTGTATTCATTACAAACCACAAGTAATGGTTTAGACAGGGAGTATTTTAATCATTGTACAAAAAGCTGTACACATTCATTATCTTACACTGTATTCATTAGCTTATACTAGTAACTATGCCCAAGTCACCGATACAAGGCAGCTGGTTGTTGCCTGCAACCGTATGTTGTTTATTAGATTTGCTCATAGCGCCCCCTCTGTCCTTAGAGTGCAAGTGATGTGAGATCTGGAAGGCCGGTCAGTCTGTAGTCTAGTAACATCTGTCCATAGGCTTTTCCCTAAAGGAAAAAAACAACAACGGCAAAACACAGCACTTTACAGTTCATGGAAGTAAGAAACGCTTTCTTGTGCTTTAAGAGAGATGTGAGTACGTCCAATTCTAACTTTATGGATGTGATTTGGTGTGTGGTGTTACCTGAGGATCACTCCTTAGGGAGGCCACCCCTCCCCCACCAAGAGAGTTGTGCAGCACAAAGTTCAAACCACAAATTCCAGGCAACTCGTACCTAGGAGCCATCGAACATTCTTAAAAACAAGGAACGGCGTTTGTGTGACGGCTAGCATTACTTACTTGTCCACACACTCATGTAGACAAGCGAACACGTGCATGTGCCTGTGCATGTCCACACACACACACACACACACACACACACACACACACACACACACACAGAATGGATACTTCAGATCTTTAACAAACTGAAGCCTCCAGCCTAATTATAATTTGATGTTTATCTTCAGCAGCTGTTGCAAACTGTTTACTACCACAAACAAAACTGAAGTACATCTATGTAGACCTTTAAACCAACAGAGCATCTTTAAACGTACAGCAATACAACATGTTTTGGTAGATGTAGATGTAAACCATTTTTTGGAAGCTAGATGTAAACCATTATCTATTGTTTTATAAAGGCAACAGGACTGATTCATACTGTAGTTACTTTGTGATCACACTGAATGTATGGATAACATTGTTTGCTGGTTTGGCACCTTGTATCAGTTAAAATGTTTAGAAGCTACACAACCCTGGAGCTCAGATTGTCCTCTATGCTGTGAGCTAATCAGCTTTTCTACTTCCCCTTACCGAACCACAGAGGGCAGCTGGCTGTTATTCTTCTTAATCAGGTGCTGGAAGTATTTTTCTACCACATCAGCAGTCAGAAACTTCTTCAGGTAGGGGAAGTACAGTGGACATCTTGCAATGACCCCTAAAACAAACAGGATGCTTTAAAATGTAGGGGTTCAAACGCTGTTTAAAAAAACAAAAACTAAAAGCTGAGCCATTGATAACTCATTAACATTATTAACTCATTAACACACGTGTTTGTGTGTGATTAGACTGGAGCAAGTATGTAATAAAAGAACAGAAGGAAAATCTCACCGATATTTGCAGTGTCTCCTTTGTCTCCACTGCGTGTGTACGCCAGGTCCTCGAGTCTGTACTGGTGAGGGCCGGTGAGAAGATCTGAGAAACAAGAAAGTGGGGGAAAAAATCCTCAAAAAAAACCTGGGATGAAGTAAATGAATACGTGTTTTGGAAGTGTTTGACAAAACACTCACACTTAAGATTATTAATGGTAATTTTTTACTTGGTGGTATATGCAAGCCAGTCAAATTTGACCTAATCATTGAGAAAAAAACAGGTATAAAATTAGATTTTCCGGTTGTTTTAAATTATCATGTGATTGCAATGTGTTTTTTTTTAACATTATCATTTTTTAAATATTAACAACTGATAAAATATGTTTTCTTAGGATTGTTTCATCTGTAAATTCTTTAAATCTCCATTATAATCAGATAATAATTTAGTCGGTTTTAGTCATAGCTGACTGCTTGATAAAATTAACTGAAGAATTAACCATCATGACGTTTTTTTGTGTTTTTTTTTTAACAATTATGATTAAAATAAGTTCCTTTTAAACTATTATCTGATAAAACTTAATTGTACAGCATTTAGCAAATACTTTTGTCCAGAGTGATTTACAATAGTAAGGTGTTTGTGTTTTTATACAGAAATATGAAGATGATTCCAGGTGCGTAACTGCAGAGTACTTTAATAAGAGAGTCGAAATATTCAAAATTACAGTGAAGTACACAAGGTTTCCAAAGAAATAGGACATTTTGGACAGAGGTCCTTAATTTTGGACAGAGGTCCTTTATTGGCTTTACAATCCTTGTGTGCTTCACTGCAATTTTTGCTGTACTTCATTCAGACATTTTTTCCTCCTCAACTGAAATCCTATAGGCTTGAATAATAATAAAATGCCAGTGAGACCAACTCACAATCCAATAGGATTTGAACGATTATGACAGTGTTGCATGAACTTGTGCGCACACGTCAAAGGAAATGAGTGGCTAATCTGACTAATGATTTATTTCTTAGAAAAATACATGCGTCATTTCTCAAGCAGTTTGGTTTCCAGAAAAAATAAACCAAAACTTATTTTAATACAGTCATCGCATGGCTAAATTGCATGCATGTGTGAGAAAGCCTGATGCATTTTTTCCTATGTTGTTTAGTCTCGATTAAAGATGATAGTTCTAAGTACTTGGAAAGTTTTGCAACTTGTTAATCTCACAACCACGAAATGGCTGAAGGGGGGGAAAAAAGTGGCCTACACACAAAGCCCCCTGGGAACACAAGTACTGTAGGACAGGTTCTGGGGAACTGTGGGACCTTTTTATGTAACCGTTCTTTCTTTAGTTGAGCCCCGGGGGCTTGTTAATCCGCGGTGCGACGGTTTAAGCCTAGCTGTCCATTTACCCTGCCTGCTTAAAAAACATTCCCATCCCCTGTTGAACACGAAGGCCTTGGTTTTGTTCATGAAAGGAGGTTGTGTTACACGTGGATTTGACATGGTTTGAAAGTTTTTGTGTGTTCTGCGTGAACAGAAAATAAAGAAATGAAACATTATTAAATGTTTACTCAATAAGAGTGTATTTTGCATTTAAAAGATTCTTTTAAATGCTTTTGGACAAACATTTTATATGCACGCATCACTATTTATTAATAGTTAAATGTGAAATAGTTACAAAGGTTTTTACTATTGTTTTCAACATAGAGCCTAGCATTATGGAAAAAGTCTCTCATATATGAAAACATCTAAGAAAAAAAACTGCTAGTCTAATCTGAGAGAAAAGAAATCTATTACAATTTTTAGACACGTTTTTGAATATCTATCAAGTTGGAACTAAATGTCAGTCTTTAAGCAGCAAACCAACCTGTGGGTACATAAACAGCATCTTCCAGGAGGCGCAGAGGAGCATGTCCTTCACATGAAGAGCGCTCAGCTTCCTTATACGCTTCCACCAACTCTCCATTGAGATGGATGCTCACCTAAAACCAGCCGTGTGTGTATATATTTCAAACATTTACTAATAATGCCAATGCAAAGGTCATAAGATCTAGTGCCACAGTGTTTCAACCAACATATCTTGCTTTAATTTTCATATATTCCCAACGGGCACAATTAGTTCAGTGTGTTATGTTAAGTTTGATACAAAACGCCTGTGGTGACATCTATGATCAGGGTTCCAATCCTGAACACATTTATTACAATAATTTCAAATGATACAGTGTAATTGGCTTTAGACAAATTATGAATATCTGCTGTACCTCTACATCTGCTTTAGGATGCAGGAAGAAAAAAGGCTTCAGTACCGGTGATCTGAATAAAGAGAAAACAGAAAAGAATGAAGCAATTATGTATGTAGATGTGTCTTCACATGCGTACATATGTTATATTTAAATTCTATATATTTAAAAATAAACACTCACACTCTAGGTCGACCCCCAACAATGCCTGTGAGTCCAGGAGCTGTGAGTTTAAGACAAATAATTAGATCTTTGAACAGACCAGATAGTTTTTGTACAAATGTTCCCAAAAGTGTACATAAAAAAACAGTAACCAGTTCTTTTCTCTGTATCCTACGTACTAGAGTGAAGTTCACCAGTGAGCAATTGATATGTTCTTTATTATCTCAGTGGAAATATGCCACACAAAACTGAAACACACAACAAGAAGATCAAGAAATGTCCCAAACAGATCCCAGACAAGGTTCTTTAAAAAACTACTGAAGTATAAAAGAAAACTTTAACACAACAAAGCCCATCGTTAAAACAAAGATGAAATAGGAAACATGACTATCCAGGCAGAAATAGCATCGTGCTTTGGGGAAGCTTCTCTTAGACATTAGAAACCCAAAGACAATGAAAACTGATGGAGCAAAGTACAGAAAACACCTAGAGGGAAAACCCACTATGACCTGTAAGAGTTCAGAGACCTAGTAGACAAATCACCTTCAAACAGGACAATTATCTGGAACATCCAACAAAAGCAAGACTACAGTGGCTTCCAAAAATGTAAATGTCCTGGGCTGGCCCAGTCAAAGCTCAGACCACAACCCATCTGAGTAGCTGTGGAATGACTTAATCATTGTTCACAGTGAATTGTTGATAATCCATCTTAGTGAAGCGTGAGCAATTTTGCCAAGAACGGGCAAAAGTTCCATGTTTGAGATTGGAAAGAAACTGTAACTGCTGCAAAAGGTGTTCTAACCAAATTGTAACTCTGGGAGGTGAATACTTAAGACAATCAAATGTTTCATCCTCGTTTGTAGCAATTAGAAACACTGATAGATTTAACTTTTGTAACAATAAGATGTAAAAAGGGTAAAGAGCAGTGAAATTTTTTTTGCCACAGTATTCTATGCATCATGCTGTTACCTACCCATGCCAGTTCCTGCAGGAGCAACTTCTCTGGAGAAAAACTCCAGAGCTTTCTTCTGCTTATGATGGACAGCCAACCAAAGTACAGCTTCCTGAAGACCCTTCAGTGGACAATTATGAGGAACATTCTTTAAGATCAAACATCATCCATCTGAGATCCATCAGAAAATCTGTACCTTAATCACTCTGCTAGTTTACAGCAACACCACTGAAAATGTGTCCCCCAGTGTTAAACAGAATTACGTTAGAGATAATCTCACAGTGTTCACTGCATGTGGTCCATATGTGTCCCCAGCACCCAGAACCTGGATGTTGACCTCACTGTAATCCTCCAGTCCCAACTGTCTGAAGATACGCCTTGTCCTAAACAATTGAAAAACTCTATACATTACTGTCATTTCACGCAAACGAACAGGGGAGGTGAAGCATGTTTGTGACGTCTCCATAATCTACGCTTACAAACGAAGTAGAGTTTTAAGTTTGGAATGGAAGTTTATATAACCAAGTAACATTGCAGATATACTAGTGTTAGATTTTGGTAGACCTATTAATGGTAGATATTCTAATAAAGACTGTATATTGTCCTCAATATTCACCTTCTAAAAGTCTTATTCTAAATATATATTTAGAATAAATATATATTTAAATATTCCAAAAGTCTGCTTAGCTCTGCTCACTTTTTTGTAAGCACTGTAAACAACATATTTTTTTATGGCAAGAGATACATAGTATCAGCTCGACTGGTTCATAGGTCTAATAATATACTTTTTATTGTCTCAAATAAATGCTACAACAAAGGATTATTCTAGAACATGTGGCGGCAATGGATAAACCTTTTGATGATGCTCTCTGCTGTCCTCCTGGCTTTTTCAACAGTTCTTGGGCCACTCACAGGACAGACCGCTGTTGCTCTGAAACCGTCCATATATGTGGCACAAACCTTGAGAAGATAAAAAACTAACCCTGAGAGACATACTATTACAAGAACATCAGCCACCTGTCTCAAAACAAAAATACTGAGAAATGCATTATTCATAAGGTAATGGTGAGGTCCACAGTAGTCTTCTGAAATCACACTCAATGTAAAAGTGTCGTCGCCCCCCCCCCAGATATGAGAAACCTAGTCTGCAAGGCAAATGTACACCTGTAAGTACAACTCTACTACACAGTATAGTATCACTATACAGTATTTAATTGTACACCTGTAAGTACAACTGTATTACACTGATGTTTCTACTAAAGTGGCTGTTTAATGAACGTGATTTAGCAGATACCCTCAGATCGGGTCTGTTTCACAACACATATATGCTAAGATCATTAGTACAAAGATGATGCATAATAATCACAGAGGTAAGAATGAACAGCAAAAAAAAAAATTATTTCAAAACTGCATTTGCTTTTGAAGAGTTACCTTGTAGTCACCTGATGGGGGTGATCCTTTAGCTCCACCTACTCTGACAGCTCCTCCAACCACACCTTAAATTTGAAAGGTAAAGTAAGATAAACCAACATGCAGTATGTTCATTGACTCTCCACATAGAGTAAATCAATTACACCTATTTAAAAGACTTTTAAAAATTATGACTAATTATTATGTATTACTAATTAATTATTCATTACAAATTAATAAATCAATTAAATAAGCTTACATTAATTATTACTAATTAATTAAATGATGTGAGAAAATGTAACTACTTTTCTGTCGGTCCAAGAGTATACCTTTATGTTTGTGTAAATGAGACTTTCTTTAGAAACTGAGCTGCTCTTGTCACCTGGTATCTCAGCGATGGTGACCTCAGAGAAGTCACATGACACGTCAGGCAGAAGGTAATGACGCGGGTCACCAATTTCATACACCAACTGCTCTGCTACTGTTCCGAACGAGACAAGTCCACCGGTTCTGGGAGGTTTGGACAGTGTAAATGAACCATCAGCAGAACACTCCACCACTGGGAACCCCATGTTATCCCTACAGTGTAAACGTTCAAAAGAAAAAAACAGGATAACAGGCCAGTTAAAAAAAAAAAGAAATCATGGATAAATGATTTAGGAGAAAGTGACGTTCTTGTAACCATGGTTTCTGTAAAACTTAATACCAGTCAGGAACTTTGTGCCAATCTGTAAAAATCCCACCAGTGACTTGAGCACCACATTCTATGAGGTGACCTGCAAGGCTGGAGAAGAGAGAGAGGTGGGGTGTACTCATCAATCATCTGTGCAGTAAACATGGCTTTAAAAAGGGTTAAATCAAATACTACATTTATTAAATGGGTTTTTTTGTGTGTGTAAATAAAACATAACACAAGCCAGTTGATACAAGTCTTATTTAAAGCTACAAACATTTTAGTTTATCAACACTAAGAAATCTTTAAGGACTTTACAACTGTTAGCAATTTTTATTAAAACTGTTATGCTGTCAACAGTGTAAATTGTCCAAAACAACCGGAAGAACAGGAGCTTGTTTGTTGTATGTTATTCCAAGACTACTGGATGAAAAGATTTAGTCTAACACAGCATTACTGCAATACCTTAAGTTCTACTGAACCCCAAACCTCTTGTGTGTAAACCTGTTCATGGTAAATATGAGTACATCTCCCTATCTGTGGATGCCAAATACATAGCAAGTGATTTGGTCATAGTTACTTCCTTGTCAGAATTGTAGTAACTTGCTCAGTATAGGCACGCTCGTCCAAATCATTCTTTGGTAAGAAATACCACACTGTTTACCTTCCAGCTGCCAGGAGGTCGTAGTCATCCAACTTCCAGCCAAACTGCGCAAAACACACAAAACACACCACCGCACTGAACACACCACCGCGGCTAAAGTTTCGTACATGAAGGTTTCAGGGAGTAATCACAGCATGCAGTGCTTAAAGACGCAGAGGTAGGAAAACGTTACAGTTTAGCACACAAACCGTACTGAGTGCATCAAGGGCCCAAGCACCACCGCACTGTCAACACAACGTCCGGTCACTACGATATCAGCCCCGAGGTCCAAACAGCGCTTTATGGGGAGAGCACTACAGAAGATGGGTCAGAAACACATGCAGCGTTTACTTCTGAGAGGAGCAAGATGTGTTCTGCGAAGATCTTCTGCTATATTCCACTAAAAAAAGTTTCTTTTCTGTTTTCATTTATGTTTTGTTTTGTTTTTTTTAAGTATGCCAGGTGTGATTAGTTTGTTTTGTTTTTAAGCCTAGAGAGAAAAGGTTGGAGAGTTTTGCAAAGAGAACGTGTTTTTCCTTGTTCTGGTCTGGCCAATTAACCAATCAACACACATGGAAGCCCGATCCATTGCTTCATCAAGCACATGCTGCTAAACTGGTGAGCGTTTGATCAAGGTTTGTTAGCAAGAAATGCTACTGAAGCCTGCGTCTGGAGGACAGCAAAGGGCGTGAAAACGTTGTGTGTGTTCAAGTGAAGAAGTGGTGCGTGTTGTTTCTGCGTGTGATAAACAACAACAACCACAATACACTACACTAAGGATTACTCTCGCATGTTTGGCTGAATCGTATTTTCATCGTCACTGCCGTCTTACCCCAGGTATGCGTTCATACTGTGTACTGTTTTAGGAAGTGGTTTCTGTTCTTCTACATCAGCCAACCTCAGCATACCGAGGGAATCTTTCTAAACAAAAACAAACAAACAAACAATTAAAAGAGTGCTTTAGCCCCTTGCCCAGCAGTACATTAGAAAACTGCAGTAACTATACTGTCGCCATAGGAACTTCAAACCAAATGAGCAATCACTTACAGAAAAGCCTTGTCCAATCAGAGCTATGAACAAGTAACTTGCATGAGTCTGATTTAACACACTTCTACAAATCTTTCACGCTGAACTCCTCCCATCACTCTGTATTATTAGGACAGTAATAATCTTAATAATCTGAGTCTACATTCCTGCTCTTTACTCCTAATCCCATGTGCTCTCATTGTTTGTTTGTTGTCTGTTTTTGTGTTAATTTAAGGAACAACCCAATTTGCATGAAAGCATTCAAATATCCTGCATATATTCAAATTTGTACTACATTGGTGTTTTTTATAATAAATTGTTGACAAAGGTATCAAATCGTATCTTTCACCAATTTAATCAGCCTAGACATCTGAACACTGTGTTCAGCTGTTGAATTTGTGAACAGTTTTGAATCTCATGTTAAAAAAACAAACCATGAAGGTTTTTCAAAGCTTTAGCAGATTATGTTAGCATTATTTATTTATAACTCACAGATCCTCAGTAACTCACAGATCCTCAGTATCATGTGTGCAACATTTGCTCCTGCTGTAGAAACATATGTGAGGTGGTTCATACAACATTGCACTTATCTAAAACAAACTTCCAGTTTTTGCAGTTTGCACCAGGTGTTGGTTAGGGGCTTGGTAACATTCAGTGTGAAATCTTTTGTAAAGTGTGGAGAATCAGACTTGGGTTCACATATTTTTCACATCACTGTGAATGAAGGATGAGGGCTGCCTTCTCGCCTGGGGCATTAGGTCGTCCCCGGTTACCACGGCAACCTTCAGGCCGAGACCAGCCTTCTGCACCACTTCCTGTATAGCGGCTGCACACGCAAGGGGATTTGTCCCGCCAGCGTTGCTAACAACACGGATACCTGGAAACATGACAGTAACATCGCAGGACAATGAGACGGCAAACAATCTGAGAACTGCTCCAAGCCTCCCGTGGGCCAAGTCTGATATGTGGAAATAAAAATGACTAATCTAAACAAAATGTATGTTCTTCATTACATGAGTCTTCTTTGATCATATAGCATCCGCTCCCCAACAAAGAGGAATATATATGAAGTCTGATTTGCTGTGTAAACTTCCATCTTCATGTGTCTCTTTGTACATAAGCAAATGCAAGGGAGAGGGAACCTACAGACAGTGGTGCTGAATGAATCACTGTCCTGGAAGTTAGAAAAATGTAGTGGCAGGAATGGTGATGCTGGCATTTACATTAAAACTAAAGCAAAACTGTTAAACTAACAACAGTCAAGACCAAGATGATGATACACACTGTCCAATTAATAATATAATAATGATCATTGTAATATTGTTCATGTATAGCATGTATAACACGCCCTTTTTCCATAGTTTTTTTAAACCACTTTAGATCAGGTGCATTTCCTGAACGCCGTACCTTTTTGACTAATGTCCTTGATGAAAGGAGAAATGGCAGCAAGAACAAAGTCAGGAGCGTATCCCATATTCTGGAAGAGATTATAAACAAGAACACGTGTCGTCATGCGAAACAACAAAGATATTTCAGTGCCAACACCGCCCCCTTGTGGCTATTTTAAACTTGAGGGAGTGAGTTACAAGCTAGATTGTTCCACAAAATTAAATTCCCACAAGGGCACAAACATCCATTTAAAATGTCAAATATTTTAATTATACAAAAACTGTTAATTCAAATGTAAAGTCAAAATATATTCATAGGACAGGGGTAAGAATCAGTAAAGACTTCCCATTTCAAAATTACATTTAGCTGGGAATTTGTTTCGTGTTGTGAAAAAGTACATAAAGCTTTATTTCTCCTATAAAGTGGAGATCCCAATACTCACAATAGTTGCAACCACCAAATTATGGCCTTGACCACTTCTCTTAAAGGAAGACTATATGTGCTTTGAACTGGGCCGTCAGAACATTATATTTATATGCCACTGGGAACCCGGGAAGCAGATCAAACTAATAACAAATCCAACCCTGCACTGATGCATCACCATGGATGATCCTATAAAACATGGCTCTGGAAACTCAGGCGCCGAACTGGGCAGGAGGACAAACACTGCCAATCTTTCACAGCCCCTAGGGGGCGACGTACAACCTCCCCCATCATGCCTGCACCAAAACACTGGGCCCGATATACTACTCTCGTCTCCAGGAGAAGGTCGCTATGGGGAAAACATCTCCGCCCAACACTACAGCACAATGGTCTCACTTCCAAGACGCAAGAACAAAAAGCAGCACCTGCACGTGTCATTCATCCTTACCAGGTTATACGAGTAAAATTAATTTAAAATACAATGAAAACACTTACAGGCATTTTGGCTTTGGCAGCTGTCAGAAGGGACATGGTGATTTCAGACAGGTAATCAAACACAAGGAAGTCCAGCTGACCACCGTGTACAAGCTGGGGAACTAAAAAGCAGAACAGAAGATGAAGTCAGACAGATGTAATACAGCCTTTAGACAGCATCCTATTTGGAGTGGTCAGGTGGCTGTTTTGAAAAACAAGGTGGTATCCAGAAGGCAACAGGAATGTTGACTGAATTTCAAACGGTCCTAGTTGTACATCAAATAGCTTTTGTCTGCATTCTTTAGTTACACATACGATCACTTTGGGGTTTTTTTCCATTTCGTAATTTCTAGCGTTGAATTAGGGCGAAACGAATTTTGGATTGTTTGATATAATTATTGTTGTTGGTTGGTTTAAAAATGCTGGTTCCCAATACACGAGCCTGAAACGCTTGATTGTTGGTGATTTAGGTGGGAAAGTGCTGAATGAAAGCATCTTCGGTGCTCGCTTTAAGGTGAAAGCATAATATAGAAACGCAGCCTGCCACTGATGTAGATGTGCACTTTATACCAGCATATTAAGAATATAAATAAACGTGACGTAACTAGTTGTATCGTTACTCCGCTAGTTACGTTACCTGATGTTGCAGTGTCACCCCAAAAACCTGATGCACATCCGATTCGTACAGTTTTCGTATTGGTCGAGTAAGGCGTCCTACTGATAATCAAACGCTGTTGTCTCAAATGACTGACATTCTTAAAACTGGTACGAAAGTTCAGTGTATGGCCAAAGTTAACTTCACAAACAAATGCAGATTTTGAATAACTTCCTAATGTCCGCTGATGCAAAGCGCACACTATGGTAGTGCGCGCACATTTTGTCAATGTCAGTAAATACATATTTTTGAAAAGCTATATATATATATATATTTTATGTGTGCTTTCTATCTCGAGCAGGGGTCTCTGATCTCGAGCAGTAGCTTTTGCTAGCAAACTCCAAAAGCACAGGTCAAAGTAACACAACGCGTACAATATGAAACACAATCCGTGTAGGACAAACCACAGTATAAGCGTTCCTACCTTTTTTTTTTGGACGCGTCAAACATGATGTGGACAACTTTGATGACATTACTAATCACAGTGCATAAATATATTTTACTTTATTGCTGAAAAAGATTAAGATAGTATTCTGTAGATAGACGATCATTTTAAACCATCATATTTATTTCTCTCACTACAAGAGTATCATCAGACTCTTTAATAAACACAAGCAAACTTTTTAAAAAAATTTACAGGAGAAACACATGTATTACATGTATTACTTGTGGTCAATGTAAGGATTACATTCTCCATTTTACACACTAATAATGGCTAATTGTATGGGACTTCAACCCCTGGAAGCACCACACTTAGGAGATGCTTCCACACTAAGATGTAAACTAAGCAGTTTACAGATAACATGCTTCTACCCTGCTTCTGCCTCACAAGCAAACACAAGAAAAGGAATAAAACACACTTGGTGTGTGTATGTGTGTGTGGGTGTGTGTATGGAGGGGTGTGTGTGCATGCAGCCTGACATGACAATGTGCATTTCATGCCTCGGTCCACTGGTGTCAGTACCAGCCAGTACCTGGCCGTATCTGTAGGACTTCTGCTGTGTCAGTCACTCACAGATCAGGCTTTCAACACTTTGGGGGCAGGATTCCTTTGCTCATGAGGATTCTCATCAATTACACTCTTGCTGGTTTTGTATAGCGGTGAATAAACAAACATTTAAACATGAAATGTGCATTTGATGTTAATTAATCCATAGTAACTTAGTCCATAAATTACAGTCAATCGAAAACACCACCAAACAACCATTTAATAGACACGTTATTAAATGGTCATTACACACAGTATATTAACTTGTGTTGAAATGCTTTCACCTTGTGTTATACTTTATATTCTAAACATAGTAAGTGACATGACTTTACAAACATATCCAGAATTATTTATCAAGAGTTGTGATTGGGAAGTTGAGTGGAAAGAACTACAATGAAAAAAAAAACATCAGAAATTGTGTGTTCAATTTATGCTGCTTTTCAGTTAGACGTCCTGATTTTCCTAGTTCCTGTTGCATTTCTATTAAAATATGTAAAAACAGTATTTCAAAATACATCCAAGGTTTGTTATTCACTAGTTTTGAACACTGATAATGTTTTCATCCCAGCCCTAAAGAGACACAGTGTTTCAGCATTTGTTTCCCGTATGTTCGAGGCTTCTATTCCGTAACAAATTGCTTGTTGAGTGATACGTTTTCCAGGCTAGACCCTAACCTTTCAGTCAATAGCTCACTCTCTCTCTCTCTCTCTCTCTCTCTCTCTCTCTCTCTCTCTGGAAATAGGCCAAGTCTTACAAGCAGTGTACTCTTCTCCAATACTCTGCTCAACGGCCCCCTCAAGAGTTCAGCAAAATGTTACTCATGATTGTCAATCATTCACAGAATCGTGATGTTGCAAAGTCAGTAACTAGGACTGGTCAATAATGAGTCAGGATGTTGATCAACCAGAAGGATTCATATTGGATGTGTTGTGAGTGGGAAGAGTCAGTTGTCCACACACAGACACGAAAGATGAAGCCGCAGTACTCGCTTCTGTACCTATGTGTAGTCCTGTCCACAGCCTTGGTAAGTATATACAATCCCTCAATGGACTTTACTTAACAACATAGGCCTCTATAATAACAATAAGAGTAATAATAACGTGATTAATATATTAATATTAATAATGTGAATAATGTGAATATTAATATATTATATTAATGTTATATTAATATTAATAACAATAATAAGAATAATAAAGTCCATGGCAACATAAGAAGTGATAGTGTACAGTAACAATGTTTGGACGTAGTTTGTTGAGTAACGTGTTTGGTGTTGCAGGCGGACGACACACAGCCTAAAGTTGTGGACCCCAGAGGTGCCCGTCCAGTTGAGCCAGGTTACAAGCCGGACAGCTGTGCCAAAGAAAAAGAGTGGCCGATCTGCATGGATGACGACTGGGTATCGTGTCATACTTGTTACCTTTATCATACCAGCAGTGAACTTCACAGTCTGGTTTTTCAGTCCCAGAATGATGTTGGAACAACTGTTGGTGATGTCAGTGATGATCAAGCTTGGTGGAATCGTGATATAGTTGTGCAGTTGAACGTGAATCCCCCACTCTCCTAATAATTTATTGACTAAAATGTTTTTAAAATGTAATAAAAGTAAAGTTCAATGAAATAAACCAAAAAACATAAATTGTGGATAATAAATTTGCAGCATCCTGGTTCACGACCATATGTTCACCCTATAGGGTAGAAAATGTCCATCTGGCTGCCGTATTCAAGGTATACTGGACAAGACTGACGATGAGTTTAGAACCAAGATTATCAAGATCCGTAAACTGCTGGAGGAGGGAAGAAAAATGTATCGATCCGCTGACCAGGTATCCAAAGATACCCACACCTATCTGAGAGAACGTCTTGTTTCCAGTTCAGGTACTTCATTTAATTTGTTGTATAACATGTTGCATTTAGTTCTGTTATATTATAGATTATATAATCATTAATCCAATTAAATCAATTTTCTTTTAATTACTGAATGTGGGCATTAGTTTAGTTTAATTAGTTTTTAGTCATTCATGATTTGAACTGAAGAGAAACTCTGAACTGAAGACAAGAGCATGTCTGGTAAAGTAAACTGTATTGCTGTGTCCTTCTCTTTTAGATGCTGACAGCAGATATGCCAGTTTGGCTGAACAGCTGAGGCAGAGGATTGTTGACATGAAGATTAAAATTGACCGTCAGCTAAAAATGCTGGAAGCCCTAAAAGCTCAGATTAAAACCCAAGTCATTACCATGCAGCGTATGGAGGTAAGAGAAATAAGTTTAAAAGTTTGTGCATTTGTAGAAACATCCAAGAGACAACAGAACAGAAATATCAGAAGTGCTTCTACTTCTGTTCATATTATGTATCCATGTACGTATATTAGGTTCCAATCATTGTTAAAGAGCAAAGTTAATCTGTGACTGAATAATTTCTCACCAATGACTATTCAAATTTCCTTACAAATTTCCCAAATGAAGGAATGCTTTGGCTGAAGAAGGGAGGAACCTTTCACTCATGCCAAAATATTTACATTCACGGCATTTAGCTGACGCTCTTATCAAAAGTGACAGCCCAACAGTAGCAACTAGGCAGTGGTGGGACTTGAACTGGAAACTTTCTGATTGCTTAGCTGTGTGCTTTAACCAATGAGTGACCAAAGATCTGCTCACAGGCCACTTCTCTCTTGCCGTAGGTCGACATTGACATCAAGCTGCGTAGCTGTAAGGGCTCTTGCTCTGGTTATGCTGGGTTCTCTGTGGACAAGGAGAGCTATGTGGCCTTGGACAAGCAGATTGACCGCCTGGACTCCATGCGTGTCCAGAGCATGGAGACCGTCAGCTCCCTGAAATTCTTGAAGAGTAGACCCTTGAAGGAAGTGACCGTGCCCACCATCTACAAGTCTGGAGTGGACAGGGCAGAGCAGAAGCAGGCCATCTTCCCCGATGTGGGTCAGCTGCAGCTCTCCCTGGAGGCCGAGGGCTCCACAACAGATTCGGCCGCCACCGTCAGCAAGGTGACGACAGGTACGGGCTCATCCTCCCCCTCCACAAAAATCACCACGACGACCGTCACTTGCACCAAGACGGTGCGAAAGGTGGTGACACAAACCAAGGACGGCACCCAGGAGAAGTATGAAGTAGTGGGCGGTACTGGGCCTGGGTGTGAAACCATCAAAGACCTGGGCATTACTGAGAAAGATCACCTGACTGTGGCCAAGGAGGGTAAAGATCTCAGTCGTGACGACTTCACCGTGAAGGTGACTGGTGGAGACTCAAAGTCCATCACCACCTTGACCCGGGGTGATGCAGATCTGAGTGCATTTGGTGGAGACTTCTTTAAGGGCCTGGGAACTAGTAGCCTGGGAACTAGTAGCCAGGACCGTAAAGTGTCATCTTCTTCCACCTCCTTCTCTTCCTCCAAAACTGTCGTGAGTGGTGGAAGCAAGGGTTTCACCTCTAAGACGGTTCTAGTCACCCAGTCGCCCCGTGATTTTGGGGGTGATGATCTAGGTGCATTCATGTACGGCGAGGTGGAGGACGACCTTCCTGACATCCATGCACGAAGTCTGAAGTCCCGCACTGAGCGCAAGGCTGATTTTGTTGGCGGAGGTACACCTGAGTGACACTTACTAACCTCTACTAGCATTAATACAAGTGAACCACTTTTAAATGAATTGTTTTAATAAATTAAACAAGAAAGCACTTGATAGCCCATTCTGTTACAACTTCTGTTACAAATGTGCTATAATGTCCAAAAAATAAATGATTTACAGACAGCTTTAACTTGAAAACAGAGTCATGTCTGGTCAGTGACTGCAGTGATTGTGTACATTTATTTTGTAATTAAACAGATGTGATCATTTGAAAAAATAAACAAACAAACAAACAAACAAAAACATTAACTTAAAAGTTGTTAATGAAGGCACCAGTGAAGCTCGAAGTCCTCTTACATATGATGGAACAAATGAAATTGGACCAAGTTTGCTGTGCAGCTTTGAGCTAATCAGCAGGTGTGTAATCTTTTTTCAGATTGCGTTGATATCCTCGAGAACCACGCCAAGGGTGGTCAGAGCGGCCTGTTCAAAGTAAAGCCGGCAGCCTCTGATAAGGTGGTGGAGGTTTACTGTGACCAGGCCACGGGGCTGGGGGGCTGGACTCTGGTTCAGCAGAGGGAAGATGGGTCAGTTAACTTCAACCGCTCGTGGGAAGAGTACCAGACGGGCTTCGGAAAGGTGGACGGGCGTGGGAGGGGCGAGCTCTGGCTCGGGAACCACCTACTACATCTCCTCACTCAGAATGATAGTGTACTCAGGGTGGAACTGCAGGACTGGCAGGGAAAGGAGGCGTACGCTGAGTACGGCGTCAGCGTCGGCCCTGAGGCGGAAGGTTTCCCGTTAAGCGTGTCGTCTTACGAGGGAGACGCAGGGGACGCACTGGTGAAGGGACACAGTAACATGGGTTCTTTCCTCTCACACGCAGGCATGAAGTTTAGCACCTTCGACAGGGACAGTGACAAGTGGGAGGGGAACTGTGCTGAGATGTATGGTGGCGGCTGGTGGTATAACAACTGCCAGTCAGCCAATCTCAATGGGGTTTACTACCAGGGTGGCCAGTATGATCCTGGAAGCAATGTCCCCTATGAGATAGAGAATGGCATTGTGTGGATGCCTTTCAGACCAGACGATTATTCCCTTAAAGTGGTTAGAATGAAAATAAGGTCAGTATGAACTCTGAATGTGATAGGAATAGAGAGGTGGCAGATAAGTTAAATCGCATTTGTTGTTATGCTTGAAGTACAAAAGTGGATGTACAATGTGTTAATGTAAAATATCTCAAAACAAAATTACCTCATGTTTTCAATAAAGAATGTTTTCACTTCACTTTGTTTCATTTCATCACTTTGAAAACACTGTCACTCAAACATTGCTAAATGTTTGCTAAATGACATTGCTAAATGACACACTATTATGTCACGCATCAAAAAATATCTTTTACCACTGGTCCTTACCACTATGGTTTTAGGGTGCAGCATTTATGAACATATTGAGTATGTTCACAGTAATAGAATTACATTTAGGTTCACCACATAAAACCTCACCAAATGATTTACAGTTACACATAATCATCAGACGTGCAGTTTTGGATTCACATGGATTTCCTGCTGATTTACTTTTAAAATAAAGCATTGAATACTGAAGAACATTTTGCAATCATTAGTTAGAACCCTCGAGATAAACTAAGAACACTCATATTGAGATAAACTAAGAACACTCATATTGAGACTCTTTGTCTCTTTGTGAGACTGACAGTTTGTCTGTTCGATGGAGTTTTGCACAGAAAGATCATGTAATAACAGCAACACCAGTAACACGTATAAGTTACCAGTAACATATAAATGCATTGTTACTGCTGTAATCCTATGAACCTGCTTCCTCTCCTAGCAAATGTCATTTTCAAAGTTTTGCTGAATATTAAATCTTGTGCTTTATGTGTTCTAGTGTGTGAGTCAGTTCATTCACCAAAACGACACAATCCATATGGCCACCAGAGAAGACACAGACAGTGTTCAGTGAACAAGTACTCCCTGTGTACTGATGAGGAGGTGGTGAGTTTACATAGTGATGTTCCAGTAAAATCAGAGTCCATGTTTATCAAACGTCTGAGCGTAAAAGTGCTAAGCTTAACGATCAGATCAACCTTTGACCATGAAAGAAATTCCACTGCATTTTTTGATGTTAAAAATATATTTTTCTCTCAAGTAAATAAGAATATGCTCTTAATGCTCTCAGTGTTTTCATATTGTTTCACAGACAAGTGTACATTCTGAAGAAATAATATGTAAACATTTTGTAACCTTTATGTCCATAGTAAACTGTTTAAAGTACAATAAATAAATAGAAGATATAAATATACAAAAATAAAATGTTATTATTTGATACTGTCTTCATGTTAAATTATTGTGTGTACAATAATTCACGTACTGACTGGAACTGCCTCTTGTCATGGATTTCATGCCTAGGGGAAGAAGTGTCCGTCAGGCTGTCGTCTTCAGAGTCTCATTGATAAGACAGAGGAAGATATTTCTGACCAGCTCAGTAAAATCTGCAATCGGACTCATGAGTACCACAGGGCATCTTCATCTATGATGTTTAAAAGTGCACAATTCTACAACGCACAAAGAAAAAAGATTGTCAAAACACACAGTATGTAAATATATTTGTGGGCTTAGTAATTTTTGTAAAAATGCTACAATATTTAACTCAAAGTGTACTTAATATTTACTCTAAAAATTAAAAACCCAGTTAAAACCAAGGTTTTATTCAGTTTTGACCGAAATCACGGCGTATTCTGTTTGCAGTGGCAGAACTAAGGTATGCTGAAGTTGCTCAGAGACTTCACAGGAATCTGGCACTATTATGGGACAAATCCATACAGCTTGCCAGAAAACTACAGATATGTTACAGTCAAACACTGGAACAAATAATTGAAATGCAGCGCAGTGAGGTAAAAGTTTGAAATTGATACCATATTAAGATCCCTGGACAAGTTTAGCATGTTGTACCATTAAAAGTTCCATACATGTGGCTTTAAAAGTTTGGTTTATAATATCATTGTGTGTATTTAGTCTAACATTCAGCCAAATTGTCCATGCCAAGGTTTTTCCTGTTTACTCAAAGTTAAAATACAACTTTTGGATTGATTAGTTCTGATTTGTGTTTTGGCTTTCGTGCTTTAGGTGGACATTGACATCAAACTCCGTACATGCAGAGGATCTTGCAAGCAGACCTTTGATCTTCACACCGATCATGAGGTCTTCAAAGACATGGAGGATGAGATGGATAAACTTGCCTTGAGCTTGGTGGTGAAGCAAAAAACATTCCCAAAGACCCAAGAACTGAAACTGCAACCTGTAGTTCGACCACCCATATCACTCGCATACCAAAATATACCCTTTGTCCGTTCAAAACTCTTAACAAAGTTTGAGGACATTGAACAAAACCAGGTGGTTGTGGATAAACCACTAGAGGAGATAAAGGATTTAAACTCAGCGGGATATAAACTGCAGCGTGGCTAGACTGGTTGCTAGAGTGATTGCTATCTGATGTGTAAGAAGGCTGGGGAAAAAGGAAGATCACATTACAATAGTTCACAAAAGAATTTATTTATTAACCAGTATGTATTAATGGATATCATTATATATTTATTACTGTATATTACATTTGTATTATTTATATATTTTATTATTATATATTAATATTTATTCAAAAAACAATATTCTAAATCTTACTGCATTCCAATAACATGTACATTTTTCCTGTTGATATATAATAAGTGAATGAACAGAACAGAATTCTGATACAGCATAGTTATTAGTTATTATATATACAGTAACAAAACAAGGACTCAAAACTACAGCAAGGGAGCAAAATGAAGACGTGAATATGAAAACACTCACATTTACTAAAAAAAATGTGTGTGTGTATGTGTGTGTGTGTGTGTGTGTGTGTATGTGTGTGTGTGTGTGTGTGTGTGTGTGTGTGTGTGTGT
>JAOYMR010000013.1:2714877-2737649 GCA_025802075.1 Tenebrosternarchus preto | reverse complement strand
TGTGTTTGTGTGTGTGTGTGTGTGTGTGTGTTTGTGTGTGTGTGTGTGTGTGTGTGTGTGTGTGTGTGTGTGTGTGTCCATGTTTGAGTGGGGGTGGGTGCTGAACTGAGACCATGTGAGAGTGTTCCTGTGTTGTAATACTACCAAAAGTAATATTACTTATTGTATATGATATATAGCCCCAATGATATAGAACAGCATGTGTTAACAGAATATGAAACACTTTTTATTAATTAACATAATAATTAATATAATTGTTGTTATATTATATTATTAATATAATAGTTGTTGTTGTTCTATCTTATTGACATTTTTTTGCATGAAGTTGGCATCTTGCTGACCTGGATCAGAACCAATGCCTAGATGACACTGAGACCTTGAGAAAAGATGTTGCCCTATGAAATGTTGTGAAATCAGTAAATAATTCAATCAGATCTTACTGTGAGAGGCTTTGGTTTGTGGGTACTAATCCTACTGAATCTACATACATCTCTGTTATGCTCCACATGTAATAAAACTGCTCACCTGATGATTTTGCAGGATTTCGTTTATGTGAAGTTTTTGAATCAGTTTTGATTTATGTTCTCTTACCACTTGTTTTTGTTCACTGCTAATAAACTTACTTCCAACTGTACACACATTGTTTTATGTATTATTATTACAGCCAGCTAGCTGGACTGGAAGTACTTGCTAAATGAATTTTATTGCAGTTTGAGATGTTCAGGCCTTAGTTATGCAGAACGTTTAGCAGGAGATACTAGCAAAAGTCAATAATTATTATCTTTATACCAAGTAAAGCTAAGATTTAAAACTAGATTGCTGTCAACATCCCAACACTTCTAACTTTACTGCTTTTCATGCTAACCTTAACATGAAAAGAAAATAAATAAAGTGGTTGAATGCTGTGGTTGGGCATGTCAATTAACGTTAGTTGTGTAGTAGCAAAATCGTGCTAATTTAGCTAATATATTATCAATAGGAGGTTTCACTGGTACAGAATATGTGCAGTTCTAACACCCTTTAGAAAAGTACATGAGAAACTATAATGGTCAGAAGCTTTTGCAGCAAATCAGAACCTTAAAATTAAAAGAGAAAACACGATTCACGTCTTATAAGTGGTGGATCTGAGTCTCTCCTATGGGAAGTCAGTATTTATTTACTGCTTGTTCATTTATGATTGCAGGGCTGCATCTTGCGTGGTTCCTCATGGGACGAGGGCTTATTTTAACGTATGAAGGTTCCTGCAGCTGAGCCTCCAAATGGATGAACACTGCTGGCTGGAGAGGTGATTGGTAAATTACATGGAATTTGCATACTGTCTGAGTATTTGAGTGTGCCGAGCTCATAGCTTGTCAAGCTTCTGTTGCTGGACAAGATCTGATTTTAAGTACTTTGCAACAGCGCAGAAGAAAAATATCAAGCAAACAGACGTACTAACAGGAAGAATTGATTTTGTGTGTGTGTCTGTGTTTAGTGCATTTGTGCCGTGTGTTCTGGATTATTTTAGATGTGCATGTGTGTATTAATTAAACAAAACTGAAGGTGAAAAATCATTGCAGAGTAACTTTAATGAGAAATTGGTAGACCATACTCGTTCTTCAAGTGTTGTATGTTTTGCATGTATATTGAGAACATATTTATTCACTATTCAAACCAAAAAATGTTCTGCATAAATAGTAAAAAAAAAAAAATCTCCATAGAAACTTTTGAACAGCCGAATTTTTTTTATGATCATAAAACATTTTTACCACTGACGTCTTCTTTTTTCTTCTTAGATTTTAGCTGTTTTATCTACTTTGAAACAATTTCCTTTGCTGGAAATTTGTATCATTACGAGGAAACACACAAACTCAAGGACAGACATGGTCACTCACAAGCATCTCATTTCAGTTTTTGTTGTTTCCTTAAACACAGGAACGTGTGTGTACATGTGAGAGTGTGTGGGTTTGTCTGTGTGTTCATTTTATCTCTGAGCAAAATACGGTCTGATCTTCATGCTCATGGCCTTGAGGGAGTACCACGAGCCTTTCCAGTTCATCCACACAACACCATCGTCTGTTCCATGTTTGGCCATGTTTTTCGTATAGGAGCCTCCCCAGTAGTATCGACCATTGGGATTGGCTGAGTGGCATGAATTGTACCACCAACCACCGCCATCCTCTTTTGAACACTGCTTGGAAGGATCACCTGGAACCCTACATGTACCAAAAAGGAGATATTATATCAGTGTTTGTTTTGACATGCGCTATATGCACCCCACACTCCGGTGATGTAGACTAGGTCTGAATAAATATATTTCTGTATGTTTTTAAGGATTTTAACACAAACGTAAGGTTAGCTGTACTCACCATCTGTCATTGTCTCTGTCAAAGGTACTGAACATCATCCCGTTGTGGATGGTCATGGTGCGATTTTCACCAAAGAGCTCTGATGCCCCATCCATCAGTGCATTTCCAGCTGTTCCTGAGTACTTGCCCACAGCCAGGATGTAGTTTGTGGACTCCCCTTGCACGGTGAACTGCTGATACCTTGCCTTTGTTTTAGCTCCTGTCCAGTCTTGCATCTCAATCAGGACTTCGGAAGGCCCCAACTTGCTGATTTGACTGATACGGTCATTACCCAGCCAGTACTCACCTAAAGAGGAAAGCAGAAATGAAGCTTAATGAAACCTGGAGAATAAAAATTTGATATTTAATAAAACAGAGATTTGCAAGTTTAGCGAAGGAATTTGCTGGTATATTGAGAGTTTGGGCACAATAAAATCATGAAGTACTATTGTGTTTGTCACTGGTCTGTGAGAGAGTGGGAAGGGTACAGCTAGGAGTCCCAGTACTTCTTGGTTAAATTAGTTTTTACCCCTTTTTACCCCTCATGTGTGTATCTTTTAGATATCTGCCCCTGGTTTCATTATTAGTTCAACATTGTCCGGTTTGTGCCAGTTGGGTGTAAGCCTTGTTAAAGTGCTTGTTTCTGTAGCAGAAACATCTTGTGACTATGTATTAGTCTTTGAGAGTACCAGAGAGTACAATCCCCTTACCAGGAGTTTCGCAGAAACCTTTCCCAGTATCGAATGCAATGTTTCCAAAACCTCTTTTGTAGTCATCCCAGCGCCTGCCAAAGTCCACACTGCCATCCAGACGGCTCTGAATGAGCAGCCACCCTGAGGAAAAATAATGGTCAGAGTTTATATCTTTTCAACTCAATTCCTACAGAAAACCTTGACAAATAGATGGACATTGCAAAACATGCTTACTTGGAGCCAGTGATTATCTCTAAAATCAAATCCGTAAAGTCTAACATCTAAGTGTCTTCAGTTTTCTTAAAGATCTTTGTATTTTTCTCTTTCTACTGCACTGCATGTAAAGACAACAACATAGATAACAACAAGTACCTCCTTTCTCGGTATCCTGGTCGCAGTAGACCTTGTAAGGTGGCTGAGAGGATTCCGGCCGCACCAGGTACATCTCCGATGTTTTTCCTCCTCTGCGGATGATATCTTCGCAGTCTTTCCCGGACACCACAGGGATCGGACAGGAGACTGTGCACGGCTCTGCGCATTTATCCTTCTGAGCAGCTATGGCCTTTTCAATACGCTGGATCTTGTCTCTGGTTTTTTCCAGGACAGACTGAAGAATTTTAATGCTCTGAGGAAAAGTGACATCCACGGCTTCCTTTATATAGACATGCTGAGACTCCAGGTCATCAGTGTACTGGTTAACTAGCTGGTCATTACCTAAGGGTTTAGAGAAGAGAAATGAATGATGGGTAACCATTACATGGTACTGGGTAACTGGGTAACAAAAATACCTACAATCACAAACTTGCAAAAAAGTACAAATTATGGGTAATTTATTTTGATCCAATATATTATGTGTAATCAGGGGACTTTATAACTGCTGTTTTGACTAACTTAAATATGTTTGAAGTTGGCTTTGGAGGAAGGGTCATCGCATTCACACAGTTCATGTAGGAATCTGATCGTTTTGTGGGAAAAATTTATAACAGTATTTAACCTGTCACGACTCACCGGACACCCAGCTCCCAAACCACGTCCACCAATTCCTCATTACCTCGTTCCCAATCCCCCGTGTATTGAGCGCACCTGTCGCTCATTTCAGATGGACTACGTAGGGACGCACAACACGCAGACTCATTGCTGTACATTGGCCTAACTTGCGAACTGCTTCACAGCCGCTGCTTGTGTCACGCTGTTGTGTTCTTTGTGCGAGTTACTCTTTTCGCAGCCTCGCCGGTTTTACCGGATTCGTCTATTTGTTTGCTCTTTTGATCGTGTGACTACGTTTGTGTTTTGTGCACTACTGGCAACCTTGCTGAATAAACCTTTTTTAAGCATGTTTCCCGTAGCGCCTGCCTCTGCTCCCTCCGCCCAGCCGTCACATAACCAAGCCTATCTTCCTGCCTACCTGGTCGACTTTCTAATCTAATACTTTTTACATCCTTTCGTGCAGAGTGCATATTTATAATCTTGATGCGCTCTTACCGCTACTTATTTTCTGCCTCTCTGTGACCTCTGTGGTCATGTCCACCACGTATCTGAAGACAGAGTTGGAAGTGTGCGACAGAATCTCCACGTCTTTCTTCAGCTGAGCCACAGTGGGCTTAACGGTGCGCTCATATTTCTGCAGGGCTGTTTTCAGCTCACAGCCTGTAGGACAGAGCACACCCTAGAGACACAACAACAAGAAGTCAAACCACCAGGAGCAGCGACCGCCGACCCTCCTCTCGGACATCTGACCATCTATTCCACTGCCCACGTTTTCACAAGGCTTTGGTTTTAGATGGATCTTGTGTGTTGATTAGATAAGAACTCCTAAGCAGGAGTTGGTGACTTTTTAAAGTATAAAATACAGGAAAAGGACAATAAGTATATTTATGTCGATATAATCTTGTGTGTAAAAGAAAGTGTTTGGAATGGGTTTATAAGTGCCATCATGACTTTATCTTCTGTAAGACAGTGTTCCAATGGAATTTATCTTCTGTAAGACAGTGTTCCAATGGAATTCATCCTTTAATTAGAAATCCTAAGCTTGAAGCTCTTGCATTCTTCAAGGGACTCTGTAGCTGGGTTAAGTATTGGCTTCTTGAATTTGTAAACTGGACAAGGAGAAATTAACGAATGAAAAGTGCACTTTTATAAGTGTGAATTTGTGTACCCTACTGGTAGTCATATCTAATGGATAGTTTGGGTAATACCATTATCTCTGAAGCATGGGTGCATCCTCCACTGTCTGGCTGCTCCTCGGGTTGAACTTGACGGCTTTTTGCTGGGGGGTCAGTGGGTCGTGCTGCGTAACGGCTGCCTCCACTAATTGGGGGTGGAGCAACAGGAGGTGTGTAGACCTCACGTCCCCTGGTACCAGGTCGATGACCACGGGGATCTACTTCTTTCGGCTAAAGAAGACATTCACCAGTGTATTTTAGAGGATCTGAGTATCCACAGACAGTTAGTGAGCAAAATACTTTGCATTAACAAGATTGTGTTTTGGTGAAATCTGTCGGGGAGTGATATAGCTGATGGAAACTGTACTTTGTAATTGCATTCACTCTTAAATGAGGCCATTTGGGTTTCTTGAAGGTTTACAGCATTGTGCTTAATTCTCAGCTTTTGGGTTTTCTTATAAACAAACACTACAGTACTTGTTACTATAACACTTACCATGACCTGAATAATATCTGAATTATTTTAGTTTCACTTTAGAACTTCAATGTATTATTCCATTTTATTACAGTCTTTAATTTTTTTAGATATCCCAAGGATATACAATGACTTACTGGTGATGGTTTTGACTCCTGCAAAAGAAAGAGAACAGGTTCAAACGATTTGCCTTTTTTATTCTCACCATACAGAAAGGTGTAAATCCACAAGTGAATCCACTTACCGATTCGTAATCGTCATAATCCTGAGCGAGTGCTCCGCCCACACACACACACATCAACAGGAGGAACTTCATTTTGTAAAGCAAAAGGCACTGACGGTGGTGCCACTTTTTGTACATCACTCAGCGCTGCACACTCTGCCTTTATATCCTATGGTTCTCTGTAATAGGATGGACTGAAGGGCAGGCTGGGTAATCATTAACTCAGGAGAACTTAGAATCAGCAGTCAGTCAGAGAATCGTTTTTTGGGAAATGTGGCAACATAGATGCTCCGTGTTGCAAGCTGAAAGCTGCATATGTATGTACAGTGACTTTATATGTGAATTTGAACTGTATATTCACAGAGAAAACACTGAGGTAGAACAAGTGGTATAAAACATATTACAGTGATGCTGATCACTTTATGACAAACATAATAGGGTGTGCTGTATTACAATTTTTGAACAATTACTTTAAGTAAAATGTTTATTTTCATTTATTTATATATATATATATATTAGAATTCATATGCAAAATAAGAAATTTGGTTAAAGATAATAATCAAATAACCAAAAATAAGTTATTTTCCATCATTAGGAATTTTGCTATCAGTATTTTGCTGCTTGGTTCATTCTTTTTTTCTAAAGATGACTCCTGCAGCTTAAAGTGTCAGAGGCACTAATGTTAAATGTGGCTGGTCATGGCTAAAAGATGTCTGTTGGGTGTTAACTCCTGAAAAGAACATGCTTACAATGTGCAAAATCATTTGGAATTAGGTTTACCTGAATTGTTGTGTTTAGTGTAAACAAGTGTGAATGCACTCCGCATTGTTTGTGGGTACAAAGTGCACATTTGTTTTTGCCCTTGACTCTTAGTCTGATGTGTGGGTGGTAAATGGTTGGACAGATGAACATTTATCAGGTAAACACACTGATCACAAGAAACACTATGATTCACTTGATGAATCATCAGTTTGACACCAGTTGTGAAGCGAACGGCTTCATTTTCAGTAAAGAGCTTCATAAGACTGCAAAACACTGCAGAGTGGTTTCAGTTGAACTACAGCGCCCTCTACATGTCAAAGCCCTCCTCAGCTGAATAATAATTCACCTCTGAATCTTTCTAAATGAGGTTTGCACATTGTTCAGAATATTTTTTGTCTGTTTGCTTATTTCATCACAGTTGGCAGTTCTTGTTTAATACTAATTTTGAAACTACTAATGTTTGGGTTCTTATATTATCAATGCTGGAATCATGATAGTTTCAGATATAGCTGACAAAGCTAATTAGGTTGGTTCATCGTTTCCTGCCTGAAACTGTCAAAACCCCTTTAAACACTTAATACACTGCGTGGGAAACAGGATAGAAACTAGGGCATCAGTTTGGCTACTTCAAAAGATTATAGGTGTCTGAACTGGTAGACTTTGGATGTAACTAAATTAATGACATTAAAGGCAGTGTGTATAAAGAATATTTGAACTCTTGTCTGTGCAAATAATTTAATGGATTTCTCAAGGCCTGGATCAGTCTGTGAAAACATGACTTAAACCATAATTCTATGATTTAAGAAACATATGAACATAAAGTGATTGCACCAATTCTTCTCCAAAGTAAAAAAATAACCCAGAAAGTATGACTAGGTCCAGGTCCACTGCTTTGATGCAGTGACACTAAGCAGTAATCCAACACATGAACCTTGACTAGACTTTCTAGCTTAAGAGTAAAAGTAAATGAGTCAAACATTGTTTCAAACACACAATGACTTTCAATGGACAGAAAGCGTGTTGATGAACAAGATGAAAAGCAGCGTTCCTCCTGGCAGTCAGAGATTCCCATCCCAACTCACAGTGATGGGTTTCCAAACAAAACTCCCTGGCATATGCAGAACTACAGTACCAGTGTCACTACTGGAATGTCTCAGGCATTTGTGTTAACTAGTCAAAAGCAACTTTCTTACATTACTTCACAAATCTTAACTTGAAGCATTATTTTGATAATGAAATTATTTTGACAATGAACAATACTCCACCGAAATTTTACAAGGGAATGATTTTGCACAATAGTATGACCTGTGTTTAAGCAAAACAAACAATTAAATAAGCAAGCAAACAAAGCTGAAATTATTTTGACACTAAATCAAAATGCTAGATGGATTAAAATAGGGCACTCAGCCTACTTCTTAAATGTTCCGTCAAATTAAATTGAGCGAAAATTTGGTTCACTGCCATAAACAAAATAACCTGAGCAAATGAAACAAGGAAAGTGAAATAGTTTCCTAAAGCTAAGCCAGTGTTCATAAACTTTCATTCCTCACCATATATATTTTCCTAAATAATTCCATATCAACACTGACATATAAATCCAGGACAGCAATAAATGTGCGTCATGTTTGATGAACTTTAATTCAACTTGAGTGGACCTCAGAAGGGGGAAACTCAGTGAAGAATAAATGCACTGCAGATATCTGTGGCCTTTTAGCTACAGTTGTGTGTAAGACTGTAGTTAAGTATGTAACTGCAAAACATCATGAGATGTTTCGTTACACAGAATTAAGAAATCCTTAACTTTCCCATGTCACCATGGTCAGTCTTTTAAGCTCTTGATTCACTTTAGTAAATGCAGGGTGTGTGTATAGTGTTTCATGTATTTAAACATAAATGAATTCAGAAATTAATCTGTAAAAGTCGTTTCATTCATTTGAATTCAGAAAATTATTCATTTTCAGTGCAATTTATCAGCACGGCTTGTGTATTTGTGTGCTACACTGAAATTAAATACTCATCTACTGTATATCAGGTCTACCAATGTCATAGATGCAATTAGCAGATGTGCACTCACACACTACAGCTCTTCTCCTATCTGTTGGCTTGCACAAATTATAAACCATTTTGACCAGAGCACTGCTAAATGCATAATCATTTTGGTGGTGGATGATCAGCGAAATAGAAACACTAACAGCATTGCACTGGCATGAGTGCATGGGGACTTTTGAAAAGACAGAAGTTAAATTTATTTGAAAACCGTGTTGTGTTCTGTGAAAAACCCATAGGTGTAACCCATGAGTTGTACTTTAAAGGAATGTCAAATCACCATGATATACTTAAACTGTCAACATATTGCACAATAAAACTGCTTCCTCATTTTGTACCGCAAAAGAGCATGAACTCATTTGACCTTTTTGCTGAAGTTATACAGAAGCAGCAGTAAATCCTCTAAATGATGCAATAGTAACTGTATTTTACTAACTGGACATAATCTCTATATATAAACCTCACCTCAGTGTGACCTCATAATTTCGCATTAATAACAAATGCACAATTAAAATTCAGTTCATCCATTAAGGTATGAACAGCTGAGTGGTTTTGCCATACAAAAATAATCAACCATCACTGAAGACTTGGATTTTGAGTAGCACAGATCATTCCATCAACATGGTGGAATTCCAAGCTCTTCCAAACCTGGATCTCAAACATCAGAACATCAGACTGCTCATCCTTGTCGTCAGTATGTCACACATGGCTTAATTAATAGCATTCAGTGATGTCACACTTGATGCTAGAAGACCGTTCCAAAGACTTACAGTGATCAAGTCCAAATCCAAAATCCAAGTTATGAATCCAAATGAACAGTTTGTAACATTTATCATTTTGATTCTCTACTCTTCCATAGAGAAAATGTGTGTGCCTCTTCTTCTATGGTGAAGGATTAACAATAAAATCTTAAAGGGCAGCGGGTCTCTAGCTGCACCCCAGGTTGGATGTTTTTGGATGATGGACAACTCTCAGCTCAGCAGTGACATGGGGTAAAATCTCCAGCAACCCTGCTGATACCTCACACATTCATACCAGCACTGCACCAGCTGCCGTGCCACTACCACCGCTGAGTCAGTGGTGCTATGGTACTATGGTGTGAAGAATAACCAGTGGTAAATGGTGGGTGGATAACAAACTGTATATAACAACATGCACCAATTATTACATATAGATTCTTCAAAGTAGCCACACCCTTTACTTTGATGACAGCTTTGCACATTCTTGGTGTTCTTTTAACCAGCTCCATGAGGAAGCCACCTATGATGCTTTTCCATCAGTTTTGAAGAAATGTTTATATAGAGAGAGCACTTACAGGCTGAGTGACTAAGGCTCTAAAATAAAACTATTTGCTGAGGATGCATCTAAAATGAAATTCACTTAGTTCACGTTCACGTTTCCCAATTTATACTGGTCTTAAAAACATATTTCCATTAGATTAAAAAGACTTTGTTAGGTATGTCCAAACGCTTGACTGATGAAAATGGCTTTAATCAAAATGACTCATCTGAATCTCAGAACTCGTTTGTGTATTGACCTTTAAATGAGATGAAGAGCTGTAACGAGGTGAAGATGAAGAGCTGTAACGAGATGAAGATGTAGAGCTGTAACAAGGTGCTGACATTTACTAGAGCACAAGCCACATCCTACCACACTAGGTGGGGAGATGGGACAGGAAGTTAAAAAGTGTGGTTTCATGTCTGACCAATGGTGCTAACAAATGGCTCTCATGCATCTAAAATTACTTACCTTATATGGAATTACTTACCTTATATGGAATTACTTACCTTATATGGAATTAAATACTTTCAAGTTTGTTTGTTTTTTACTGGTGGATTGTTGTACTAGCTGTATAGTTTCAAGTGAATGCCTGAGTATAAAAGGAGGTGCCTTGTTTAAGTTTGTAAACCTTTTTACCAAAGGCTCAGGAATACTTGCTTGCTGTTTTGACTGTGCCTACCCTGGTATGATTTCTTTTTTGTTACATGCATTCAACTGTATTTAGACATTACATCTGTTATTTGTGCCAAATCAAAACGTTATATTTGTAATCATATGCTACATCTGTCTATCTGTGTCAAAGGTTTTACCCAAAATGCAGGTTTTCATGCTTTTTGTCCTTGTCTTGGCGCTGAGCGGATATGCGACAGGTAAATTCACACAACAAACCAAAGGAAAATAACATACTGGGCTGTTGCACAAGCTCATGATGTCGTTGTGTTTCGTGTTGTTACAGCTGCAGTTGAAAGAACGTGTTCCACTGGTTGGGAGAAATTTGGAAAATCCTGCTATAAATACGTAGCTGAGGTCAAGACCTGGGCAGAATCTGAGGTACCTGCTCTTTAATACGCCTCCGCCAGCACCCGGTTTGCTCAGCAAGCTAAACGCAACCTATACGCAGCTTTAGTGTAGAGCTGTTCAGCTCAGTTGAAGTTAAAGAGATCCGTTTGCTAAGCCATTTCCATTCATTTTATCAGCAAAACTGCTTGTCCATGGAAAGCCACCTTGCATCTGTGCACAACCAAGAAACACAAAATTTCCTAAAGAGCTTTGTGAAGAAACAGACCGGCAGTTATGAGCGAACCTGGATCGGCCTCAATGATGCACCTGAGGTTAGTTGAGTGACCTGCTTTAACTTAATTTTCCTAACAATAAAGAAAACTGAAGCAGTTGTTGTTGTACAGAGCTACAAAAACAAAAAAAAAGCAGCAACAATGAATATATAAGCATGAAAACTTTTGATCGAACACCTAGAATGTATTTATATTGTTTTTAAGTGCAAACTACAAGTAGTAACAGTGACAATAAAAGCATGGAAGAAGATTAAGAATAAATAAAAAAAATTAAATATAATAATTTTTTATTTAGAAATCATTACTGGAGAATTTCTTTCCCTCCAATACTAAATACAAAATACTTTTTTGCCAGTTCTGTAAAATCATGGTGAATGATGAAGTGATTTTTGAACATAAAATCATTTATGAAATAAATGACTAGATTTATTGCATTTATTGTTTATTATATTTATTATAAGCCTTTCACTATTTTATTGATTTTCCAGGATTTTATTTGGTTCTGGAGTGATGGTACCAAGTTTGACTTCAATGCATGGCATTCTGGAGAGCCAAACAATGGAGGTTGGGCTGAGAAATGTGTGGAAATGAACTATGGAGGTAAACCACCTAAAAGTCTCCAGTTTCCTGAAACCATGAACAGTTCTCAACACTAACACTCTGCAACCAGCTTTTTCCACAAAAAAATTATATGTATATATTTTTTCTGCCATCTATAAAATATAAGTATTGTTTTTGCAATGATTATGCATTTGACTAATAGATTTCTGAACTTCTCCAGGTGAAGTCCTCTGGAACGATGATCGCTGTGGTCACGGGCACTACTCTGTGTGTCAAAAACCAGCAAAGCTGAACCTTTCCTCATTGACAGATTAACTGCTGTCCTGTCAACAAAACGAAAGATTTGTCACCAAAATTTTTTTCTTGCATTTAAAGGAAAAAAAACTAATAAAATTTGTTACATGAAGAATGTTTTGCATGTTACACACAAATCATGAGGAATGCCAGTTTAATGACTTATTGTACCTAAAATAGGGAATAAATGGCTAAAGACAATATGCTTGTTGGCCTTTAATGTATATTGGTTGTCAGCACACTAAATTATAGCCAATTGATTAGCCACAGGTTTCTTGTTTGCCTCTTTCACAACCACATATGTAACTAGTTTATATGACCTATTGTACAGCAGAGGCTGTACTGGTATTTACTGATAAGTGTGAACAAATGCTGACCTTAAAGCCATCAAAACCAACTTCTAATACCAACCAGCAAAATGTCTGAGATTTGTTTTTGTTTACTGCATAAAAATGAATAGAAAATGTAAAAAAAAAAAAAAAAAAAACCACTTCATGTTTCATACCAGCATAAACGGGAACTTTGAGAAGCAAGTAACGGTCATGTAACTGGTGAAAAGGACCACACTAATGTCATCCACTATCTCTGGCATCAGTGTGATGAATGTCTGCTGTTCTGTTCTAATTTCCATTAGTTTTTCTTCTAATACCTTTGGAAGCATCTGAATAACAGAACTGCCAGAACTACTAATTGTCTTAAAGCACCTAAACATGAGAACCAGGGTCCTCCCTTAAAATGTGGCTACTAAGCGTATCAAGGCCATATGAAAGAATATAATTACAAACTGCATTCTAATTTGAAATACTTTAGTATGTAACGCCATCTTCTGGTATTAAGTAGTATTCAGTGCATATGTTTTATTATTACACAAATATTACCTTTTGTCTTGTTGATATGATTCCAGTTCCAGTTTTTGGAATTCATTCAGTTATAGCAGCTGACCGTTGTTGTCATGGTTTCCATCAACATGAAGGGATGTTGAATTTAAGCTCAATTATTGGAAGGCTGCTCCAATAAGGGCATTGAATGATGTAACATAATTAGGGTTTGTCTTTGTACAGAATGTTCAATTAGAATGTTCAGAATGATGAATCTAATTAACTAATTCATAAACTTGTTGGATGAAATGAATTAACTAATTCAAGGACAGTTAAAAACAGTTGGAAATTATTAACATGCTAGAGTAATGAATGCAAATGGCTAAGCAGTCTGTAATATTTCATATTTTGTTTCAGAGCCCTTTAAGGTCCATAGAGAGAATGTTCCTGCCTGATCTTCTATTTTAAAGGATTAACAATCAAAACTCGAGGGCTTTTGTTAAACTACATATTAACATAAAAAGTTCAAACATAAATAAATATCACAGAACAAGTATGTTTCAACTAACCAATTCTTCTTTAAAAAATACTTTTGCTTTTTTTTTACTCTCAATTTGTTTTTACTCTGCATTCAGATCACTCACACTCTTCAGATCACTCACTCTTCAAATCACTCACACTCTTCAGATCACTCACTCTTCAGATCACTCACACTCTTCAGATCACTCTCTTCAGATCACTCACTCTTCAAATCACTCACACTCTTCAGATCACTCACTCTTCAAATCACTCACTCTTCAAATCACCCACACTCTTCAAATCACTCACTCTTCAAATCACTCACACTCTTCAAATCACCCACACTCTTCAAAGTTCTTTTGTGCTTGTCAGCTTTTCTCTCTGAGCATTTCGGTGCCTACCTGCCTGGGGAAACATCTAGCCTAGTCCACGTTCTCTAACACACCTTGTTCTTCTTTTCTATCTAGATGTTCAGATGAGAATTTAAGGTATGTTTTGGATCATCACCCTTTAGCCTTAGTAGTAGCTTAGTTCCATTCATTTGTTCTTAGTTTGCAGATACACTGTTTACTTACATGCTTCTGTTATACATTCATATTACACAGAGTATACAAGTGTGTTCATGCAGCCTCTTCTCTCTTAATGTACAGATGGTTTGAACCTGTGATGTGTCACTGTTTGGCACTTCCACTGGGCCTTTTATGTCTTTCTCTGAGTGTCCCCTTTGTGTATTGTCCACCAGTTGTAATAGACAGAGGGCAGTGATGGTACCAGGCTGTTCCCACACATGTGGTCCAGTCTTATACAGACACAGTGTCTGATCTATTACATTCAATTGACTTTGGCCAATTTATATTTTACATTTATGCTCTAATAAAACTGCATTGTTAATCAAGAGTAAGAGTAAAATCAGAGCTATGCTTACTATAGCACATGATTTGTGTCACAGTAGTAACGCGTCCTATAACTGCTATGAGACGGATGTTCTTGTTGATATTATTAATGCTAAGCATTTTGCAAATATAGTTGGTGGACAATTTGCATTTTTCTATCGTGTTTCCAAATCAAATTCTATATGATAATCACATTTGTGTATGTCAGTATATATGAGATAAATTCTTTTGGACGTGACCTTTTAAATCAGTGTTTTTAACTTGTACAGAAACTTGACATGCGACATAATATATAATTCTTTCATCCTATATGAGCCATTTACCATAACAAGCCTGTAGCTGAAAAAGACCAGGAAAGAGACAGACAGGAGGAGAGAGAAAGCAAGGTAGACGGAGAGTACAAAATACACACATACTCCAAAAAGAACCAATGAGCTGGGTTTTGGTTGTGCTCTGATTGGCTGCTTAACCGCAGCCTGGAAGATGGGTTCCTCCCCCACCGGCATGTTGGTTTCGTTGACTGTGTGATCTGCTTCTGTCGCTGTAGAGCATAAGGACCCGGGGGAGGGGGGGTAGAGGGGAGCGGGAGTAGAGACGCAAACTGCGAAAACAGGCCTCCACCCCTCCTGTCAGGGATATGGGACTCGGTCTGTGAACCTCGTAGCAAGCGCCTGTACCATCGACACCTCTGAGCCCAGCAAGCTATGGAGAAAAGGTAAGGCTGACACCCCCTGTCACAGACATACATACAGGGATAAAAAGATTAGAGAGAGAGAGAGAGAGAGAGAGAAGGATAGCGGCAGTCTGCACTACACCGGAGCACCATGTTGCCCCGGGAGGCAAGCGCGGGGGCGGGGAAGAGGGATGGGAGGAGGAGGTGGAGGAGAAGAGATGGATGCTCATACATGCAGTCAAACTGAAGGATTAACGCAGCAGTCTCATCCAGGCCTTGCATTAAATATCCTGGACGCTGTCTGCCATCGCTGCCTGGACAGCGACCAGCTTACATTAGGCATTTCATGACACGCCACATGACTCACACCTGCAGCCTCATGTTGTACATTAGGCCCCACATGTAGTGAAAATGTTGGTTTATTTAGCAGTTTTATGTCTAAAAGCAGTGCTCAGATATTAGCATTCATATGCTTCATTTCACACATGTGCGTTTCCGTGGAACTGCCTGGGTTTTCAGTGTACATGTCAGGGACAGACGGCAGGATATATTTCAGTTAAGTCAAAATATCCATCATAAAAAAATCCTTCAAATCAGCAAATAATCTAAAATGCTTTGGCGTGCCACTCATATATATGAAAAAAAGATTTTTACAGTGACATTAGCTAATGAAGCAGCAGGACTGGGTTTACCTAATCCTCTGATATTGCCTGCTTGTTGATTTGTAGTTACTGCTATTAGCTTGATTACTAACACTGAACTGGGCTGTGGTACTTTAATCCGGTTAAATTTTCTTCAAAACATCTCTTCACAAACATTGAGAATGTATATTCCCCACTACCTGAGTTCACGCCAAATTTCCTTTAAATCTTTGTGTTTATTGCTGCCGATCCCCAGCGGCATTTAACACAAGTGACGTCCTCGTGCCTGGAGTGACGTTTCACGCTACTGTCGTTAGCCTGTATGCTAAAGTGAAAGCGTTTGATCATGTGTAGGTTTTTACCAGTCGAAAAAAAAGTAGATTCAGCTTCACCTACTAAACAAAATGAAGTCTGTTTGCACTAAAATCCCCTTTCAGTTTCTTTTAGAAATCTTTGAAAGGGCTACAGAAAGCAGTAGTTGTAACACAAAACATATCCTTGATGGAAGGCTACACTGAGTGTATGACATTTGTAACTGCTTGTGGGTTGCAAATGGTGAAGAAAAAAAACTCATTATTTGACAGTTTAGGGCTTACAGTACTAAAGCCATACAACCTGAAATTAAATCTAATTTAAAGATGGCTGGACAAACCAATCAATATTTAGCGGACGATTCTTTAATGCTCACTGTGCACCAGTGCTTTGAAAAAATCAAGCTTGGGAACCTTAGGCCAGTTGCTCTGGAAACTGCAGTTAGGTTTGCTTATAGCTGTAGCTTAGAGCTGTACTATTTCCTTCCTCTATATCAAATCTCATTATTGTTGTTTTAATTGCAGCGTTTCACTCAGCATTTATAACACAGCAGTCTTAAAGATTACAGGAATTGCCTGCCTTTTCCAGATCAAAACTGCATGGTATAACTCAGTTATACCATTAATGCAATTTAAAATGGCTGTTTGAGTCTGTAAATGTGTCATATAACCTCTGGTTAGACTTTGAACTAAATGGATTAGTAAGTGTGTTTTTCCACTATATGTAGAATTTAATAAAATTAGTAGGTACATTAGAAACACTTTTCCTGTGCCACTATGATTATTTCAGATGTCTGTCAGCATAAAAGACAGCTAGCACCTCAAGTTCTGTCTGATCACCAGTTTTCAGTTGAAACATTTGCCACAGATCCGACAATACTGGGCAGTATTGTCAGTATTGTCTGATATCTTAATATATGTTAGTGTTATTTAAATATGAGCACTCCATCATATTGGATTTCAATCCCCAACGCCCCCTGCCCCCCATTAGCTCTTTGTGTGTGTGTGTGTGTGTGTATGTGTGTGTGTGTGTGTGTGTGTGTGTGTGTGTGTGTGTGTATGTGTGCGTGCATGTCCAGTTCCACATGGTGGCTACTTCTGGGTCAAAAGAGCTTTGGTTGTGGTTAAATTATTGATGAGATCCATGAGTCAGTATCTGGCTAAGGGGTAGCTTTCCACCATATTTGAAAACATGGTTCTATTGCTAATGTTCCACTTTTGAGTAAGATTTGATTTGAGTGTAAGGACTTTTGGATTCTGTGAGAGGAAAAAAAGAATAGCTCTTTTTTTTTTTTTTTTGCAACACAAGAAAAAATAAAAAGACATCTAACACACAAAAGATGTTACTTTCTTCTTATAGTGTGTGTGGGGAGGGGAGAGTGACAGAGAGATTGAGCGATTCCACATCAGCAGAATGCTGGTGGAGGAAATAGAAACACACTTAGCTAGCTCTGCTCCCACTGTCTGCAACATCATGCCTTCTTATTAAAGCCCATTCTGTTTTGACACCAGAGAAAGCATTATGGGTCAGTTTCTATACCCCTATTGTTTATTTTATATATATATGTATATATATAAATCCGATGCTGTTCCAGAGCTGAGTAACTGTAGTATACTGTAGTAGGACAGTAGAGATATTTAAAACTATAGTGAAGTACAAAGGGTTTCCAAAGTAATCAGAGTGTTTCGTACAGAGGTTCCTTCAGAGGTCCTTATCTGAACATTTATCCTATCTGCTCTGCAGGGTCCAGTGTAAGATGAGGGAGGATCTGCTTGGCCTCTGCTGCTCTCTGTCTCCTCTGCTTCTGAAACTGCGCTCCCTGCTCTACAGACATCTGTGCAAACACGCACTCTGAAATTCATCTTAAAGGTCAGAAGCATGTGTCATTACTCTCTGACATATCAGTATTTCTGTATGTAACCCATCAACTCTAAGTGATGGCAGAAGATTCAGATGTACAGTTTGTCTTTGCAGTCAAGCATAATATATTACAGCAGTACTTCACATCCCAGTGCTCAGAACCCACCAGACGGTCCACGTTTTTGCTCTCACACAGGTCCTAGTCTGCTTATACCAAGCCTTTAATAGCACTCAACGCTTAGCACAGGCATGTTGAGAGTTGGATGAGAGGAAAAATGGACTGTGTGCTAAGTCTCCAGTACTAGGTTGAAAAACACTGTACTGCTGGATATCTACAGTGTAGCTTCTGCATCTTTAATTCTGCTCTCCATTACAGAATTGTCCTCATTATCTGCAGTTGGCATAACAGTCTGTGCAGTTTCTTCCTCCAACCACATGGAGGCGCAGCAAGGTTCTCCCGACAGCAGCAGTGAGGAATGTACTGTACTGGAGGCTCTGCCTGGCAAAGGATCTGTGTGCTCTCAGCACAAAGGAAAAGTAGGAACTTAAAACTTAGTATTTTTCTCTGAACTGGCCTTGGTCAGAAGGTCACCACTCTCACCACAAACATGTCCTCATGTTAAACCCCAAAGTGTGTTTGTTTGGGCCAGCAAAAAGTCCTTACATATATTAAAAGTACACACAGACACAAACAAATACACGCTCACACACTACACACAGTCTGCTGATCACAAAATGTCTTTCAAACTACCTCCATCAGTATAAAATGTGTGTTGCCCAGCTGGTGTTTAGACAGAACTCAGCTGGACAATGCATTCAAGTAGAGTAACAGAATGTCCCCAAAAGTCTCAGAACATTCTGAAGAAATCTTGACTGAACGGTGGTTAGGTTAACGTAAATACAATAATTAATAAAACTCTGATTTGCATTAGTCTTGTTTTTAATCCATTTTGATGTTATATTTTGGTAGAAACGATAAATAGTTAATAAATTATGGTCATATTGAATTTATGTATTGATGCGATTTAAAACTTTTTACACTTTAGTTAGCATAGAATGGTTTTAAAGGCCCTTAATAATTTAACTCTGTACACTCCGTGTGTCAAGTGTGTCACTCCTGACTCTTTTAACTACACACCATTCATATTAGCTTCATTGTAATTACTCAACAAGTTACAGTGATTCCTGAATCGTGGACCTTGAGATGTTACAAACCGATGCTCATTTTAACATTTACTGTTGCATTTCTAGGTTTCAACACTGTACTGTCTGCCATGTGAGAGCGCTGTGTGTGAGGACTGTATTGTGGGAGAGCATGTAGACCACCCCACCAAAGACCTGGCAATAATTGTAGATGAGCAGCGCAAAGCTTTGCATGAAAGACTGGATGCAGTGAAGAACAGGTCTGTCTACAGATCCGGCCATTTCATTTGGCTGATACCATTTAGGATGATGGTTTTCGTCTATGTTTCAGATAACAGTAAGAACAACAAAATTGTAAGGATTCAATGACGACTGCAATATCAGTTATACTGAATACAGCAGAATTTGTTTGCTTGTTCATGTGAAGAACCCATATATATGGACTGATGGTTATTTGGTTATTATTTTGGTTATTGCTCAACTAAAGTGAGCTGTCTGAACTAATGAACAGGCTGCCCCAGATAAGAGATGCCACACAGACACTGAGGGACATCCTGCAGCAGCTAAGCTTTCAGAAGAACTCAATAGAAGAGGATATTCATGCCTCCTTTAGCGAGCTGCACAAGACGTTGGACACACGCAAGAGCGTCCTGCTCATGGAGTTGGAGGTCACATATGGACTCAAACATAAGGTGTGTGTGTGTGTGTGTTGGTGCATGCTGGTGTCTGCAATAGTAAGTCCACAAGGTGGACTTGTTTATTGTACTTATTTTTTCAGAGGTGCAATATGCTAGAACATAGCATCATGGAAAACAGAACATGTAGAACAAGGGACATATGCGATTTGTATGAGATTAATTAATAACAGAGCATAATGTGTCTCAGTCTACAAACTAATTTGTGAGTGTCCATATATTCCCTACAGGTACTGCAGGCTCAGCTGGACACTCTGCTGAAGGAAGAAGCAGCCATTAGCATGAACAGCAGTCTTACAGGAGAGGCCCTGGAGGGAGCCAGTGAAGCTCTGATTTTTCAGACCCACAAAGACATTGGAGAGAGACTGAGTGAGCTGGCCAGCAAGTGCCTTCCCTTCCAGCCCGAGGAGAACGACCAGCTCGAGCTCATGATAGAGGCTGATGGACTTCGGAAGTCCATTCACAACTTGGGGAGCATTGTCACCACCAATGCTGTCGCCAGCCAGACTGAGGCTTCTGGGGACGGCTTGGAACAGTGTGTCGTAGGCCAGCCAACTTCTGTCCTCATAACCACCAGAGACAAGTCCGGGGGCCTGTGCAAGTCTGGCAATGCTGTCATCTCAGCAGAGGTCCACACGCCAGATGGCAGCTTCGCAGACGGAGAGATCCTGGACCACAAGAATGGGACGTATGAGTTTATGTATACCTTGCACAAAGAGGGGGACTTCAGTCTGGTACTGAGGCTGTACGACCAGCACATCAAAGGAAGCCCCTTCAGATTAAAGGTGACCAACTCCCCAGACGACTCTCCTCCGACCACGTCAGGAGCCAATGCAGCTTCCACAGGATCCAGCGATGGGGGAGCGAGGAGGCGCAGTGCCAAATCTCCAGGCAGCAGGAGCCGACAGAAAGGGGTGCGGAGAGGAGGAAGCTTGTTCAGCACCCCTAAGAAGAAGGTGAATCCAATTGAGGATGACCTCATCTTCAGAATCGGTAAATGAAAGCATCACAAGGACTAGCTCCTTATCCTTGTACACAAGGCAAAAACTCAGAAAACAATGGACAATCAATTTAAGTCAGTACTGTCTTTGGTCTCAGTTGAAACATGCCACTGCTTTAAAAAAAAAATGGAAGACCTGTTAAAAAACTATACCTCTGGGTCCAGTTGATTTTGCCAACCAAATGACAAACTGGACATTGGTTCGATTAAATCAAACCCAGCACTGATATTGGCCACTTACAGTAAGAAACTTTCTCACACTGTACTCAGGAAACACATGGTTCAAGTTTATTTTCATTTTGGCAAGAGACACGTATGCTGTCAATAGCTAAAGTTTCTCTTATGTCCCTAGTGTGAGATGTATTTGCATTTGCATTATCTTTAGTACATAATGTATTGCATTTAGATGTGAAGCACCTTGCTTGTCAGTTGCTCACTCAAGTGTATATGGTCACTCAGAAGCTTTATGGACTAATAGTATTGCTACTCTCAGACACTGCTTTAAGTCAAGTCAGATTTATTTTATAGCGTTTTTTACAACAGCCATTGACACAAAGCAGCTTTACAGATGTCCAAGTCCGAGACCCCAGTGAACAAGCCATGGCCGACAGTGGCAAGGAAAAACTCCCTGAGAGCATGAGGAAGAAACCTTGAGAGGAACCAAGACTCAAAGGGCAGTGGCCCATCCTCCTCTGGCCGACACCAGTCACCATAGTAACAATTCCATAACCAGAAAAGAACAAAATAATTGATGGCAAGTTAGAAAGAGCAAAACACTGGGGATCTCTGGGGTTTGAGTCAACCTAACCAGATATCTGATAACTTGCAGAGGAATCCAAAATCACAAATTAAACCATACAGTAAATGCCCTGAATCCCAGACATGTATTGTGATATTTCTTTGAACCCCACTATCACATATATGTCATGGGTAGCATTGTTGTCAAATACCTATTGAATATATACATATGGATGTAGCAAACTTGCACAAATTTTTCAAGGTGCTGTAATCGACATGATATTTGAAAACAACAATTAATATATGTGGTGCCTGTAGTGTAGTGACATGTTTTGTGATATATGAGGTACCTGTAGTATAGTGACATGTTTTGTGATATATGAGGTACCTGTAGTATAGTGACATGTTTTGTGATATATGAGGTACCTGTAGTATAGTGACTCTTTATGATCTGTTTGTCCTACAGGAACAAAAGGAAGAAATAAAGGGGAGTTCACCAACCTACAGGGTGTAGCAGCCTCATCAGAGAGCATCCTGATTGCAGACAGTAATAATCAGTGTGTGCAGGTGATCCAAACTTGCTTTTTTCTTCATTTTCCAAAATGGTCCACACCGAAAAAAATGCATTACTTTGTCATGAAATACTGTAAAGCACCATAGGCATCTAATTCTTGGGGTAATAATTTTGCCCCAGAGGACATCATCACATCCCATCCTAAGAGATGTACACTTAAAATCTTGTCATCGTCCATTTTACGTTTTTATTTTCAAAGGTATGAATTGTTCTACACTCCTCCATAAGTTTCAGAGTAAGTCACTGTTCATTGATGCATTGTGTGTATAGAACGTCTGTCCCACCTTTCACAGTTAACACACTGCACGTCCCTTCCTCTCTGCTTCAGTGTGCACAAGTCTACAAATCTGTTTCTCAGTAGGCATTGCTTAGCACCCTGTTACTTCCATGGTTCAAAATCGAAACTGAGTAATCAAGACAAACTATATTTGGATGTGCAGATCTTCTCCAACCAGGGAGAGTTTCAGAGCCGATTTGGAATACGTGGTCGGTTGCCAGGGCAACTGCAGAGGCCCACTGGGGTAGCTGTGCATCCAAATGGTGACATCATCATTGCTGATTATGACAACAAGTGGGTTAGCATCTTCACAAGCGATGGCAAATATAAGGTGAGAGCACATGAATACACTAATTTATCTTGAACGCATTCTAAATTGTGGTCATTTGCAATGTATGTGTTTTAAGCAGATTTCCACACCTGAACACTGGTATTATAGGATTAGCACCACAAAAAAATACATTTATCTAGGCTGCTTCTGTTTTTGGTTTTTTGTGCATTGTAATTCATTACA
>JAOYMR010000013.1:2682023-2697120 GCA_025802075.1 Tenebrosternarchus preto | reverse complement strand
TGTATTTTTCGGCCAGCTTCTCCCAGATTGGGGCGAGTTCCTTACAGTGGCCACACCAAGGAGCATCTGATAAATATCAAAGATATCTACATTCACAAATTTAGAGTCAACAATGCAGCGTTTTCATTTTAGTTTTTCATTTTGACTTTTAGATGGAATATTCTGCTTACAGAACTCTACAAAGACATTCTTGGTCTCATCAAAGGCAACTTGTTCAAAGTTCTTCCCCACAAGAACTTTGACTGGATTCTTGTCCCAGTCTTCCGGAATCTCTTGGGTCATCAAATGGGGCTAAATTAAGACAACTAAGAATCAAGTTAATGTGCTAAGCAAAAACACATCCTTGAATTTAATGATCAGGGACATTCGGTAATATAAGGACATCAAATAAATTTTGTATGTGGAACCAAATGTAAAATATTGCACCCTGACCCTCAGACCCTAAATTACACATACTTGTGGTATTATACTCTACAAGAACCTGGCAACAAGCACCTACACTTATTCAGTCTTTGAAGCTTCATAGAACAACAATTATTACTTCAGGCACTAGCAGCCATTGAATGTTGATCACCCCAGGTGTCACCCCAGTCCCCTCCCATCATGGGAGTGTCACCCCAGTCCCCTCCCATCATGGGAGTGTCACCCCAGTCCCCTCCCATCATGGGAGTGTCACCTTAGGCCCGAGAACGTCTAAACATTCTCGGTGCACACTGGTAAAATAAAGGATAAATATCCTATTGGAAGGGAGAATCGCAAACCGTGATTGTGCCATCCAGAACGCCCTGGCAGAAAGTCTTCAACGTGTCTTTGCTGATGGTCATACCCGACATGGCATACTTTTTTGTTGTGTCGGTGTTGATGAGCCGGAGAACTGGGGCATCACTCGCATTCAGACCGAAATACTTCAGCACATGGGAAACCGCCGTGTTGACATCTATCTTAACGAACAGCACCTACAGGAGGCAAACAATGTTACACAGACAAGCCGCGAAGTTGTACATCTACCAGAGCTTTTCTCCTTAGATACCCATAGCCAATGTTTTTAGATTTTGTTGTAAGGATTTACAAAGAGGCAATTCAGATGAAGATGTGTATGTTTGTGTGTGTGTGTGTGTAAATTAGCTCCTGGACTCACTTTCTCTTTAAACTCACGAGCAGTGGCTCTGTAGTCATCAAGCAGTGCATTATGGGATTCATTGGTTGTGTTGATGAACAGAAGGAGGTGGTTATGGACTTTAGATGAAAAAATCTTATCAGCATTCTGAAGAGGCAGAGAGGGAAAAATATAGAAGTACATTTTCTGTCATATGCAACAACTGATAGCAAAATCTGGTAATTTGGTGCATTTGTTGCTTAAAGTACAAAAATGTTGACTTGATGATTACCTCCTCAGTAAAAGTAATGACAAGTTCAATGCTGTTGGCCTGAATGAAGGTGATCAACTCATCCTTGTCCAACTTGCCCTCCTCAGAAAGGGGCATATCTGCTCGCCTGTCATCAAACTACACACACACACACACACACACTTGCTATAAATAATGGTCTACAAATGTTACATCTATATCAATTAAATTATGAATAATGTATAATAAAATGATGTGTTTCAGATTGCAGATGTCACCTTTTTAAAGAGCACTACAGTGTCCTCCTGAACATCATACTTCTTAAAGAGTTCTGGACTGCTTGTGAGGCCAAAGTTAATGTCAACTATGTTTAACGCTACATCATAAAACACTTTTGCTACCTCTCCTTCCAGCTCCTGAGAGAGAGAGAGAGAAAGAGAGAGAGAGAGGACACACCAAAATGTTAAGACATATGACACATGACAGTCTGCGATCTTTATTTTCCTCTGTCCTATCAGTCAAACCCACGGTAACGTACAAATCCTCATAGCGCAATGAGCTGCTTGATGAAGTGTTCGGACTTCATCACCACTGGAGAACTACATGAGCCAACCAAGGCTGTGAGTAGAAGGGGTGTGGGTTACACCGCCCCCTAGCAGATGCTACGACCACAGCCATACCTAAAATTAATCCCCACAGCAACCGCCACTATGAAGATGCTCCGCCTTCCCTCCTTACAGATCAGGACTAATGGGATCATGAATGCTTGTCAACATTTTAAGGAGTCAACTCTGAAAACATGACTCACCTCAAAAAACCCGACCACAACCACATCGTGTGCATCGAGCAGTTGCTGGGCGTCTTGAGCGTCGATCAGAACAGCAGCGCTAGGGCCCAAATGTCGCTGTAGCCACTGACTAATACCCTTTTCAGTGCGTTTTCCTTTAACACAAAGACCACGTTCATTGACATTAGCGATGGGCTAATGCTAAAAGACCACATTTATTGACATAAGCGACGTGCTAATGCTAAAAGGCAACACCGTTTTCCAACAACAGCTACCTGTGAAGTCCGTTGCGTTTTGCCTGATGCCGTCCTTGAAGAATTTAAGTGTTGGAAAGCTATCAACGTCAAACTCCTCGGCGAGCTCTCGCTCCTCAGTTGCATCGACCTTAGCCAAGCGAACCAGAGAGGATTCACTCTTCAGCTTCCCCGCCACGTCGGCATAAACTGGCTCAAGTTTGCGACAGTGACCGCACCACGGAGCATCTTTTATAGAGAAAGGAGAAAGTACTGAACCTCAGTAAAAGAGCTGAACACATCTGCTAGTTTGTATGTTTATTCACATAGTTATATGAAAATGATTGTAGAGCATCTTGTACCGTTTGCAGACAGTGTGGCATTATTGTAAATATTTTGGACAGTTTTGCAGTAAAGCTTAGGTTTAAATCTAGGCATACATTCTGTTCTGCCCAGTTAATACTCTTGTCTCCCAGGTAATGTTCAAACTTGAGGTGGTTAGGAGAGGTGGTCTAGCCACAATAAATGCAATACAGCATTCATTACGTGGCTAACCTAATCTTGGTCATGTGACTACTTAGTACACTGTACCCTTGAACCATGAGAAACTTGCATCTGAGCTGATGGGTTTGCATTGATAGCAGTTATACACATAACCAGACATATTTGTTTGGTGATAAGCCAAGCTAGTTAGTCAGTTTCAAACTGAAACTTAAGATGATAGTTTTCATGCAAATATAAATGAGGCCATAATATATATACAACAATATTGCAACTATAAAAGATAAATGCACTCACACACTTGCGAAACTAAACATTAACACATAATCATCTAGAAGTCATAATTGTTTTTTAACAATTACAATTAACAATTGTAATTATTTAACAATTTAACAAATAACAATTTAACAATTAATAATATAGCTCAATGAAGCACATTAAAACGTTATAACCAGAAATGGCCTGTGTAATAAAAATTACAGGCCACTACAAAAAACTGTCACATGGAATTCTGCCCTCAACTTGCCACATGGAGCCAGAGTCAGCTCACGGAATTAATTTAGGAGCTAATTTAGAAAATATGCAAAATAATAAAGCTAGGGTCACTACGATGAAGTTAAAACTTAACATTTAACGTAAATGTTAAATGAATATAATACATTTTGTTGTTTTAGATGTGCAGAATCACTTTCGTTTAACAGAGCGCAACATCTGTTAGAGCTGAACATGTCATGACCTGACCGTTCATTTTAATGCCACTACTATAATTACTTTATTACTACGATTCATACTCACAGAATTCCACAAGCAAGTATTTGTTCTCGCTGAGGGCCCGTGCGAAGTTCTTGCTATGAAGAACCAAGACATCCTTGTCCTCCGTTATTTCATCGGTCTTCTCATCTTTTTCGGGTTCAGTCTCTGTCTCTTCTTTATCTTCTTCGGACTTTTCCTCCTCCTGTTCTTCCTCTGCCCGCGTGCATATGGCGCACAACAGGAACAAGAAAACTAGGGCACGAGTGAACTTCATTCCCGCGTGGCAGAACTAGGTGTCTCGAGTGGCAGTGCTCAAGCGAGCTCGAGGTGATGATAAGACAGTGCTCATAATGACGAGTCATACAGGTGCGTGCGTGGAACAAATCTACTGGAGCTTGTGGGGCTTTCTTAAGCTCCCTCTCTCAAATTTCTCTTGCAGACGCTGAAGACGGCGAGATTATATGCAAATTTACCGTCTCATTAAATGGCAGTTGTTTCTGTTTTTTAAGCGCCTCAGTTGTCTGTTGTTGCCATCACGCATCCAAATTTAACTGATCTTAACTGCAAGACCAATCTTCGAACGTTGGAAACCAACCGACTGTTTTACATAGTCTACTGGTATTATGAAAATTACACCTACCTCAGTTAATTTCTTATATGTCAGTTCCATCACCTCTTTTAAGTCCGGGATAAGAGGCTAAAAAACTGTTAAGAAAAGTTACGGACCGAAGAAAAATAGTTCCCAAACCTTTGTAGTAAATATTATCAACCTTATTTAACATGGACTAGGAGAATACACTTCATTACACATGATCCCAGCGTGACGCACGGACCCAGAGCTCTGATTGGTGGCTCATGACCCAACACTCTGAATCATCAGTTAGTAATCAGGCCGGTTAGTACCGCTGCCTTTCCATCACACGTCAATAAATGCGTTTGTCTGTATCGTTGTTGTCATCACTGACCGTCAATAATTCCAAAGAGTGTCAAGTGTAACTATAAAACGTTGTATACCTTATTACATATATTATTAAATACATTATATACTATTACAGCCTATTTGTTTTATCTGTGAAATGTAAATTCAAATAAAGATTTAATGAGCAAATTTTACGTGTGAACTTTTATAAATGTAAGTCTTCACCTTGGTTTATGTTACACTGTAATGTAATAATTTACTCAGACAGTCCAGGCCAACGGGAACGCTCCCAGTACTCACGAAGGCCAGTCCTCTCATAACATGAAAAATGTTGCTAGAATATCCTATTGTATTCATACAACAGCATAACACACGCCAACAGAATAACACTCGAATAAAGAAAGCAATTTAATTACCGCACTAGGCAAAAGTCTAAACTAAACCAATGTTTTATATTAATAATTTCGCACAAAACAAAATGGCCAACTGTGAAGCTACCGAAGATTGTGACACAAAGCACCAGCTCTGAAAAAGTTAACAGAGCCATGTACTGATGTGACGCGCAAAAGCCTAATTTCCATTTTTTGTCAGCGCCCCGTGCCGCCCTTTATGCAAGAGACGCCATCTAGCGATTATTATGTGTCAGTAACAGCTTCCTTGCGTAAAGACTCAGCGGTCTCTTAACCGCTGATGCGCGCTTTAAGTAGGTGAAACCAGCACGGCGCAAGTAGAGGGAAGCAAAAGCGGTCAAATGACCGGCTCTCGGCGCTCATAGGTATAAGCAGGTTAATGAGACACGGCGCTTCTAGTGTTAAATGTTATTTGTACTGAAAGATTTGTCTTCATTTCTTAACTTTTTCATTTGTAGTGTCTAGAAATCACTCCGTAAGGATATCCAAAAATTTCTCCATACATTTCTTATATGTAAAAATTCTGTGCAGAGAAAAAAACACACAAGAGTACCAGGCATGGAAAATGTCACCACATTCTATTCACGTTTACATTTACAGTATTTATTCACAGGTTTTCTCTTGTCACATAAAATGTGCAAAAATGGACAAGAATCACAAGTATTTTGACATGTATAAAATTCTGTATAAATTGCTGGATTAAACAATGTGAAGTGTATGTGTCCATATGTATGTTAATGCATGTTCAAATCAGTGCATTTCCCGTACACAGTTACGGTAGCTGGTAGTCACAGCTGAACACACTGGGGTTGTCTCTGTCTGATGCCCAGTGGGCAAGTAAGTCACTGAAATCTGGGGTACCAGAACTGCTGATGGTACTTACTGGAGTACTAGAAGTGCTTAGCATACGAAATGAAGCGTTGCTGTTACTAAGTCCAGTTTCTGTGGTGCAACCAAGCATTTCCAGGGTGTTGGTGTCGCCAGGGGCGACAAGGTGGTGGGAGTGGGGCTCAGTCCAGAAGCTGCTAGGCAGACGTCGCTGGTTCATGGGGAGCCCCTGCTTCTTCCGGTGAGCCTCCTGGAAGAGCTCAGCGAGGGGGCCCAGTTTTTCAGGCTCCTCCCTCTTCTCTGCCACCGCTACTCTCATGAAGTCGGTGTACTTCTGTCCACCACTGGTCTCGGGGTCCTCCCTGTCCGTGTACACGTCACAGGCGTCGGGCTCTTGGCGGCGTCCAAAGTAGCGCTGCACGTCGTTACTGATGAGCTCGGCGAATCGGAGAAGGCGGTCTGCAGCCTCGGTGGCTCCGAAGGACCGGTCGACGCCCCACTGGTCTTCCTCTGGGGAGCCGGCGGCTGGGGAACCCTCTTCCTCGAAGTCAGCTTCTGCCTCTTCTCTGAGCTCCTCTTCATACTCGTCTTCAGCTTCGTCTTCCTCAGCCAGAATCAAGCACGTCTGAACTGGCTTGGCAAGCCTGAAGCCGCTCAGAGTTCTGATTACACTTGCTGCCATTCTACAAATAAAATTTTCCAACAAGCCATATGTGACTGGATATATCAGTCTGTTGGGTATCACAGCACAATACAAATTATAATATAATGGGAGAAGGCTAATTAGCAGAATGACCTCAGGGCAGACTTTATTTTGTTATGGTAGGTGCTCACTATTCACTTAGCAGCATCCATAAACTGTCCATCAATTCAGTGACTTATTGATCACTGCAAAGGATGACTTAATGAATTAAAATCTATAGGTTAGATATGAATATAATATAATGAATATAAATTATTTTCAAATATGTTCAGTTACATTGCACTCCATGTGTATTGTACGCTTTTCTTACCGTGCAACGGTAGAGATGGACGTCCCTTGTCGGTCCCCGCTCAGTGGCGCGTTGATAGTTATCGGTAAGAGCATTTATACCCTTCCCGCCGGGCGCAGGGTGTATTTTCTTTGCAAATATTTGCGCACGAGGCTGTAATTGTGTTCTGGTTAAACAGAGCGCGAGTCTGTCTTGGCGCCCAGCAACCGGAGAAGAGGACGGAAGCGAGCGCGGAGCAGCGGCCGCTGTAACGCTGCTCCTGCCGGGGGACGCTCAAGTGTCCCTCCTCCCTTCTGCACTCTTACACAAACACACAGATACGCGCACAAAGACATACTGTACAAACACGCAGTGACTGGAGTTGTTATCGCTCACTGGTTAGACACTTAAGGCTGAACCTAAAAAGGCGTAAAATCAGATCTCACGCCATTTTGACTTTTGAACGAGCCCCTTTATAAAATCCCATTAAAGAGATAAGGCGAATACATGCTGATGTTTTACTGCCTTGTATAACCGTTCGCTTGCAGAAAACAAAAAAACGGTAGAAATCGCCTAATGTATGAAGTGAAAGCTTAAATTAATTTCTAAAACTGGGTTTATAAGACAGACAGAGAGAGAGAGAGAGAGAGAGAGAGAGAGAGGGGTAGGGCAGTTGTGATAGTGTCTGTGCGTCCATGCAAACAGGACCCTTGGTAATAGAAACCCAAAATGCTCAGCATCTGGTCCGACATATGCCACAGCCAGCCTATTACTAAAAAAAAACGTCAAGAACTTTCATTAAAAAAAACACAGTTTAACATTTCGATCTAAGTGATAAAGTCTAAGTGAAAACCGATTAATACTAATTATTATGGAAATGTGCTGCTTTATTCTTCAACAATAATTTAGTCAGTAATTTAACACACAAAAACGCAATTTGAATTATGCACACTATCAGAAAGGTTTCAAAATTCAAAAACTTGTATGTGTGAACACTACGTGTGAAGTTTTATTTTTAACATTGTTTGATAACCTTTTGAATTACATTAGCGTAGGAATAGTCATTCACTAGAAATATTCTGGAATGACCTCCCGATTTTTGCAAAATGCAGAATATGTTAAATGCACTGGCAGATTGCTTGGTCTGAGTAAAAACAAATATACTTGAATAAAACCACAACCTAAAAAGCTCTCTTGCTTGCAGTTTACAGACATTATTCTATGGAGGCATTTCCCATTGCACTAAGCGATAATTAGTTAACTGGATCTCTTTTCATCTTAATAACATACTCAACGATGTTCAACAATATTTTGTAAAGTGAGACTACTAAACTGTGATGATGTGATTTTGTAACGACATATGGTGTAATAAACCATGACCTGAATGCACCTCGTGATGAACCGCTCTCTGATCTCAGGCCTTCTGACAGATGTTCCGTCATCCAGAATGAGCACTAAACCACACAAAAGCACTATGGACATGAACTGTGTGAAGCGACGTCTTCACTGGACAAACTTAGCTTCAGATCTAGCAGATACACAAACCAGAAAAGGTGCTCCCAGACGGGGGAAGGGCTCTCATGCAGCCCTTTGAACACTGCAGAACCAGAATCTACAACGAGCAGCAAAGGACGCAGGTGACACAGATTTTTTTCCCCAATCGCGTATAGGAGAGGAAGAGAAAGGCCGTATGGAAACGCGCTCCTCTCTTGTACATATTCATGAAGCGCATGCAAAACAAGGAGGGATCTGGTTGGCCTTTTTTCTGCAAAGACTCTGCCAGACAGCCAATCAGTTTTTAGTGTGGGCAAAGTTTTTTTTTCTTCTTGACGGCATGCGTTCAGTGAGTGAGAGAAGGAGCGTCAAGGCAGCGGAGGCGGGGCCTTCCAAAACAGAAAACTCATTTCACTTCTGACTACTCGAAACTGTACCCATTTAAATAAAAGTAAAAAAGAATGAAAGTCAATGAGAGCTTTTAAAGCTTTTTTACTTATTTTCTTCTTTATATATATATGACATATTAATAATAGATTACAGACGCAGCCTAGACAAGTGACTGTTTAAGGTGATGGACAACATAAGAATCCTGATAATCTATGTCATCAAACCCAGTTGAGACATAAACCAAGAACATTAAAGATTCTCCATACAAGCTCATATTAAAATTAAAATTTTGACGTTCAGTGTCAACGTCAATTGTCACTATTACAGTGTCACTTATTCAGCCGTTCAATCATAACGACCAGTTTGGTTGCATATAAGCTTCTGTATACCATTGAGAAAACAGCTGGGTGATGTTTGGACCGGCTAGGAGAGGAAGTTGTGACTGGATGGCATTGAGGAGACGAAGAAAATCAGCAGTATTTTCTTAAGAGAGAAATAGCGTTACATGCAGCTCATTGGGATAAAGTGAGTTGTGGAGGTATTTCTGGTAAACCTCTGTACTTTAATTACTTAATAATAAGGACGATCAGCCATACTCGAGGCTTATAGAAATAGATGGGACGACGCGGTCGTAGGAGCTGTCCATGGTACCTAACCGGTTTGGAGCGTTGGCTCCTCTCTCCGGTTTAATTGTGTTTTAGAGGTAAAGACTTGACAGAGGTTCACTTGAGGTAACCCATAAGCAGGGGGATTTAAACGACCAAAAAATCTAATCTAGATGAAAAGCAGTAGTACATGATTACATGATTAAGAATAACGTGGACCGAGACGTGCACTGATCATGAAAACAATCGCGGATTTAACTATTTTGCTTCATGATTTGATACTGTAATACACTGTGTGATTTTTCAAACCCATTTAGACATAAACTAATAGTCCAATAGGAAATGAGACAGATTATTTTTACCTAATAGACAAAAAAATAATAAGAAAAACTCCAAGGTTTGTTAACTGACTTATTATGCCATTTCAAACACTGTAAGTAAAACAGAACTTCGCCAGATCAGCAGTCAGTAACTTTCTCATCAGTATACCCATTTCCGGGGATATGGTGCCTCTTCCGTAATGTTTTCAGGTGACTCGGAAAATTCGCATAAACTGCTTCAGCTGTGTGGGACGGTAAATGAAAAACTTCAGTCCTTTAGTTTGAAGAATGGAGTTAACACATTAACTATAGGCGTAATACTGTATCTAGAAATATTTAAATATGTTTCAGACATAGAGAACTTTACATACAAGAAAACAGCTGTGCTTGTACATTAAATATATCAAATATGGATTTTAATATACTTAATGATGTAGTTAAGCATTAAAGGGAGATTAGGAAGCGATTATGATCACGAAATTAAAATATCTAAAGATAGTTCATGCTTAATGTAAGTAACTGAATAAATCGACTTAAAATCGGTTTACCTTTTAGAGCCGAGTCCCCACGTAAATATTTATTAAAAGTATTTCTAATAAACATCCAAACAAAATTAACCCTTTTGATTCTACATTTATTATAGTAAATACATACTTGTTTACAGTGGAGTAGGTTTAAATGTGCTCAGAAAGGTCTGTTGCTGCCCTCTCGTGGACAATCTTGTCCTAGTGACTAACAAAATTATAAACGATGAACGATTGAAGAGCGCTCTCAAGTAGTCCCTATTCAGTCCGCAGACGTTTTTTTCTTCAATCGCTAAAAGAACAAGAACTACTTTCATCCAAAATCACAATTTAATTCATTACAATGAAACACAAATAAAGGAAAAACATAATTTAAGTGCTAAATCATTCAGTTACGTGCACATAGTTTGAAAACAGTAATGCAATAATGACAACGAAGTCAGACATTTTAAATGCATCAAAGCACAAACTGTGTTTACTACGTTCACATTGTCCCTGAACTCAGACACAGGTCTCAGGAGCTGAAGCTCATGTGTGTTTTGCCTGTGTTACTGACAACACGTTTTACTGGACCTGATTCCCATTACAAACTGCTAAGACTTTTTTTTTTTTTTTCAAACACTTTGCAAAATGATACATGCTTTTTTCATTTACAGAAAATGCAGAAAATTGGGAAGCAGTGAAATGCTGTCACATTGGGTTGAAAGGCTTTTTTTTTCTGTACATATAACACATCCACCAATTTAAAATGCATAAATATATCATTAATAAATAACTGTATAAAATAGCTCTTTAGCATCTTTCCAGCTGATGTCTGAGGTCTGTCACTGATTGTCAAATTCATGAATTTGCTGAATCTGAGAACATTGTGTTTCGGCACTGAGAATAATGTAGTGTTGTTGAAAAAGTAATGATTAATCAATGTTTAATCAATCAGGAAAAACATATGGATTATATATAATAAAATATGAAGAGTGGCTCTGATGCTCACTGGTCCCCTACCATTTGCTTAGTGTACAGTATATATATCAGTAACAAATATCGCTCATACACGGGGCCACAATTATGAAGGTGTTTTCAGTAACAGAACCTGATGTGCTACATGCACTCAATTACAGCTTCCTAGAATGCAACAATAATATTGCATGGATATGAAGTCATGTCCATGACAAAACCCCCATTGTTCTCATAACAATCAGCTCCATGGACTAGGAGTCGTATTCACTTTTCACTGTATTCTTCTATTTCATTGTTGCAACTGTCAATAGCATCGTTATTCCTAGAGGAGACATCTAATCCTGTGATGCTATGTACTAGCAAAGAAAAAAATGAGTTTGTTGTTGTTGTTTGTTTGCTTTTGTCACTTAAAATATAATCCTAAATTCTTTTATTCTTTTGCAGACAAGCATTGTTTTTATGTACGCACTCTCCCACAATCTCATAATCCATGTACGCACTCTCCCACAATCTCATAATCTCATAAAGAAGCAATTTATACTGTGACACATGACATATTGTTGTTTAAGAATTGTAAATTGTGAATATTCATAATAATAATAATAACAATAATAATAATAATAATAGTAACTATATGTAAGCAGCATGATATTTAATCTCAGACTTCATAATTTTTATGCACGTATTGTTTCAGAGCTTCACTGGTGATATATCGCACTATAGTAAAGACATCCTGTCATCAGCACACAAGCCTAAAAAGATAAAAGTCAGAGTATATCCTCAAAACAAAGCAAGCAGTGACCGTCATGAAACCGGCTTTTCAACACACATCCAGACACATGTAATTGCACACCAGACTAAATTTAGACTTGTCACCCAGTATACGTCTCAGACATTTGTCTTCAAAAGCCAGGGAATCATTGGAAAAAAATACTACCAGTTCATGTTTCGTGTGAAAATTCTGACCTTTAATGTAGACGACCCATAGCGTGTTTTAACCAGGGTTTCTATGAATCATATAAAACAGGTGGTTTGTTGCTAACACTAGGTTATAAAATCAGGCGTCCTTATGAAATATACTGACGCTGTTCAAATAAAGTTCATAATTCAAAGCAGAACATTGTATGTTCTTAAATATAAGTGCAACTTGGGTGAGCAGAATCACATAGTAAGATGATAAGTATAGAACTATAGTATGTAATAATACTCTGTGGGGGGTGGAGAAGAAAAAGCTTTTTTAATACTCACCTCACTGTGTGGACTTTTATGTAATCTTATTCACAATCATGTTCATATCTGTCATCAGTGGAAACAAACTGCCCTAAGACATGGTCACAGTTCCAAAAACAACGATACCATGTACACAATCTGAATGGGTGCACAATTAGCGTCACCTAAAGACAAGCCCAGCATAGTTGTAAAACGGATCAGAAAGAGGTTTTTGTCTGCTCTCTCTTACACAAACACACGTGTGGGTGTCACTTCTCATATAGAATATATAGCAAAGAGGCAGAGACAGACTGTACACAATGCATTCACATAGTTATTCATGATTGTTTTAACTAAAATTGTGTTTTCCCCAGTATAAACTCAGTGATTTGGATTTTATATCTCTATGGCAACTGAAGGTTCTGGTTTTGCAAATGCCTTTCCCTGACCACACCCTGTGTACTCCTTTGTGTGTGTGTGTTCTCACTGAAGTGTGTTCACCTGCTGTATGTCAATCTACAACCTGTCTTGTTTGCAGAGCATCAGCTCTCTTGGCAAAATCATTCCCATGACGTAACCCTGTTGCACACCGCTGAACGAAATGAGCCATTGTCTTTTTTGACAATGCTTTTTTTGTAGTCTCATGCTCTTCTCTGGCTGGTTTACAAAATCAGTAGGTCAACATCAATTGTTAACTAACTAGCAAGAAGTGAATCACTGTGTTTGAGAGTGAACAAGAGCACATTTCGTTTCTCAGCCAAAACTCATTAACAGACTGATGTATTGTCAATTGACAGTCGTTTCCAAGTCAGTGATGGAGAAGATAACGTTAACTAAAATGATTGAGATGGATAGCTATAGGCTTACACTAGATATCTCTAAGGTCTGTAGGTCATATTATTTTGTTATTTTGGCTTGCCACAAGCTAATGTTACCTGTACTAGCTAGCTAGCTTCTTGCTCTTGATCCTGACAACAACACAAAGTAAATTTGCTAAAATTGTTAGCTAGCTCACTACGAAACTTTCAACATAAGACGATGTTGCATTTTTCAAGTGCATAAAATCACAGCTTAGGTAGTTGGGTACTTGCACAGTTGCACATTAGAGGGTTGGGATGCCCATTTTCGCAATGTCAAACGCTAAAGCGAGGCTTTGTTGAGATTGTCTAAGGTTTGAGAAACTGTCCGGTGTGAAACATGCCGAGCAAACGAAACGGCTTGTCTGGGATCCAGTTAAATATGAAGGCCACACCCATCCCTGGTGTTCTGCTGTCAGGTTTTACTTTTTCACAGCACTTGTAAAAGTGTTATATTTTCGACTGTGCCTGGGGTTGAATCTGGGCAGGTGTCTGCAAATTTGGGGCATAAATTTTAACTACTTGAGACGTAACCATCTAGGGGTTTTTGAGGGTTATGGCATGTGCTGAATTCTCCTCATTTAACGATTCCAAGGAAAATATATTCCATTCTATGGGGCATTTAGATTTGTTATTTTTTCCCAAAACACAGGGATCCAAAACTGAATTCAGAATCCTGATAATGCAGGCTAGCCTACTACCACACTGCAATTGTGGTTCCCTGATGGGCTTGTATAATGATATAACCAAACCAGGCCAATATTCCTGAAGACATCACAAAGGGCTCCTGTAAGGCAGTTCATCACGAGTTCATCATGTCTTTGGGCCAATCCCTTAAGAATAATAAGGGTTCATTTCTTTCTTCTTTTTTTGACCATTTCAGCTTCCAGAGACTGAATTTAGTTTGCACGTTGTTTGTTTGTTATTATTACGTTTATTCATTATCATTACCATTATTATGATTAATATTAGTAGTAGTAGTAGTAGTAGTAGTAGTAATATTACTCCAGCAACAATATCAATAATATAGTTAATTGTAATATATAATTTCCTTTGTACTTATTTAGTATGATAGATAGATAGATAGATAGATAGATAGATAGATAGATAGATAGATAGATAGATAGATAGATAGATCTTTATTGATCCCTTTGGTAGGGTTCCCTCAGGGAAATTAAGACATTAATTTCAAAACAGTCCTACAGCTTGGTGACACCCAGCTTTCTGCACATGAATCTAAAAGGTAAATGAAATAGTATATACCAAAACCAAACAATGTACATATACGTAGTTTCACACCAGAGTAAGTTTAGACCCCATTCATGCTGTGGACGTCAGAGCAGAGTTTATAAAAGCCCCAGTGAGTCAGCAAAATAACACTGTTCATCTGTTCTTTCCTTCATCATGTGACGATAACGATCTGTAATTTCACACCCCTATAGCATGTCTGTTTCTGTAAACAAACAGAACCAAACACTACTATTCTCTTACTGATTTCACTTTATCCAACTGATAATCTTACACTAAGAGAAAAAAAAATACCATAATTACTGCTAAGATGTAAAATATTGAAAAGTAGTGTCACTTAAGTTGAGTTATCTTGTTTAGTTGTCTTGTTACTAGTATACAATTAAGTTTAGTGATCTTATCTTAAAGGCAGGACTTTGCCTTTGTGCTTCTGATATTCTGGAATATGATTGTCTCTTAGAGGACTAAATAATTACACAATAACTGCCTAACCCAGGGTAACCATATTCGTTGGTGTTACAACACTTTGGAGCAGATCTTGCGCTTCTTCATCTACAGTCACATGCCTTACTGACCTTTACAGTTTTGCAAGTCCTTTGCCTCTTGGATTTGCATCTGCAGTACACGTTCTAGAAGTCTGCAGTTAAGCATGAGATCAATCATTTGCAATGTGTTCTAGAAGTGTGCAATTAAGCATGAGATCAATCACTTGCAATGTGTTCTAGAAGTCTGCAATTAAGCATGA
>JAOYMR010000013.1:2660135-2681923 GCA_025802075.1 Tenebrosternarchus preto | reverse complement strand
CAATATTGAACCTTTTCACAATATTCAAATTTTCTGAGATACTGAATTTGGGATTTTCATTAGTTGTCAGTTATAATAGTCAAAATTAAAAGAAATAAACAATTGAAATATATCAGTCTGTGTGTAATAAATGAATATAATATACAACATTCACTTTTTGAATAGAATTACTGAAATAAACTTTTTCATGATATTCTAATTTTATGACCAGCACCTGTATATGTGGCCTCTGAGAAAGACAATTCAATTTGTACAGGTGTTGAACATACAAAAAAAATATGTGTCAGGTGATGTGCGTGTGTGTGTGAGAGAAAGAGTGTTTTTATAGAAAGTCATTTAAAGCATTCTGACTGGTTTGTCTGGTCCTAAGCATTGTTGTTGCTGTAAATGAGTAAATCGTGGTCATCACTACACTTCTGGTACAGAACAGCATAATTTAAAAGAAGAACCCAATGCCCAGCCATACACACGTTACACAAATACACCAAATACATTCATAATATATATTTACTAGTGGTATACTCAGTGGTTCAGTGGTTTTATAAGATCAGAAATCTACACAGACACCGGAGAACTTCCTGGAATGCATACCCGTCAATCATAGATATGCTTTTGTCTGACGGCTCGTGACCGCGCGCTTCCAATCTCAGATGCATCACGAATGTCAGGGTGGAGGAGAGGTGGCATTTGTGAGGTTTGTTTCTGATTTCCTGTAAACTGAAACTCTGAACCTAATTCTTGGCCCAGTATAACAAGTAGCCTAAATCTATTCCTACCCCTAATCTGACAGCAACTACTACTGTAATCCTGCATGTAAAATTAATCAGATAAACTAGTAAACAAAAATGATGAACAGATATAAGCATTACAGTCCACAGCTCTACATAGTGCCTTTTAATTTTGGAAGTAGTATAGCGAGTTTACAAAAAGCCCCGTGGGATGTGTTTCCATAGTTGTGAGGATTATAAGATTAAGCGGAAACACCCTACTAGCCTTTACAAACGAAACAACTATTATTAGGACCCTGCACAAACGATTAATAGTTCAATGTCACAACATGCTGAGAAAAGCAAATCGTTGTTAATAAAAATAAATAGAAAACCATTACAGGCCTACTACAAATATATATTTAAAACAAATGAATAATCCTTCTTGTACTGTTCGACTCACAAATGCGTCCTTTCGGTGAACGCGTCTACCCGAGAATGTGATTTCTTGAAGCGAACGCTCACAATGAGATTTCCACAATTTTCTACGACGCTCATCAATCACGTCTGTGTACCTGAATATAACTAACATTTAAAAAAGCTCTTTTTGTATGAGGCAACTCTAAATCGCATTTTCTCTCCATGAAAACCCAATATAGGGGAAAGGCTGAACGTAAATACTGCTTTATTCATATAATGCGTCCTTTTGGTAGAGAGTGCTCATGACCCCTCACACGTGAGAATACGTTGGTCACGTTATTTTTTCCCCACGTTAACAGTTTTAGAATACCCCTGGTATGACTAACCTCTCCAATGCTGAAATACAAACAACGATTAACAATGGCAATGTACAATACCAAAAGGTAATTTGGCACACTAAGGAGCAGATTAACTGTCATATTAAACTGCATTTTTGCTTTCAGACGTAGAAGTCAAATTCTGCCATTCGGAGATTCCTAAGCGTTTCACCTGTACTGTCGAGACACGCAAGAAACTCGCAGTAAAACAAATGGGGGTCAGGTGAAATTAAACTTGTCTAATTATGTTTTATCTTCTTCCTACACTGCCGCCCACATAATGTCAGGTATACCTAACCTTCGGACAGAGTTCCAACAGCCCTTTAAGATAACGAGATTTAACAGCTCCAAGAAGCGATATTTTAAAACCAGATTTGGTTAATTGTTAGCCTAAAAGATTATTACCAGATTATTTCACTGCGCACTGTGGAAGCGTGTATAAATGACATGTACAAAATAGGGGAAAACTCTTGGATCCAGTTCAGAATGCATTTCGGAACGTGTCAGCATATATCCAAGAGCAAGTACAGGTGAGAGTCCTCATCATTCCACAAGCAAGTTAATGATACAAACTATATGTTTTTACCCATGCGTGGTGTTTTAGTCCACTTTAAAATAAAGAAACGTAAAAAATATGACGCGACTTCCAGCTGGAATCGATTAGATTATTCAAATTCATACATTTTGTTACGTTACATAAGCACTGTTTTGATACTTACCAGTTTCAACGCTGCTCACAATCAGTGCCAGTATACAGAATACAGTGAAGTTACCGTGAACCTTAGCCCGCATTGTATTGCTGACAATCACTCACACTCACTTTAGTCTACATTAAAACAGAAAAAAAGGATATAACTATTAAAACGGTGTCATCTTGGTAGATGTTGAGATATCCGTATTAAGTCCATTAAATAAATTTCTGTGAGGTTCTATCCGCGCAGTACATTCAGCAGATGAAGCATCGTCGTTCTGTCAAGTGTTGTATCATAGACACTTCTTCGAAGTGACGTGTGGGGTGCCTTTCACAACTTCCTTTTTCCATAGTCTGGTGTAATAAATCTTTTTAATCTATCGTACTTGGCAGTTGTCATTTTGACAATTTAGCCAACTGTATCTAAATTGTTTAGCATGGGTTAATTCACATATTTAAACATATCTAAAGGAAAAAATATAAATAATTAAAGTTAGCAGATTAAACAATTGATGAAGACGCGCTCACCTGAGCGCATTTACCGCTGTGGGATCATATTTCACCACAAGTTTTGAATCCGATACCGCCCCTTAGTGTTACGAACCGGTACTACAACAACGGCTTTTTTCTTAGCTTTCAAAGCTGGCGTGTTTATGCGTGTGACCGTCTGCACTTGGGGGTACTCGGGTAAAGGGTCTGTTTTTTTTTTATTTCAGATGAGATACACTGGTAGAGGTTCTACCTCTTCTAATCTGCTGCAGTTAGATAAACCTGTTTTTAGGGATGATGTGTAAGAGAGGGAGAGAAAGAAAAAATGCATGCAATAAGCTTTTTAAATGATTACAGGAACCATCTTTTATTTGGACAGGTGTGGAGAGAGTGCCCTGGGTGTCTTGTGTGGCTATGTGTTTTAATTTGTTCCTTGAGTTGTTTTGTTATTTTATTATGTATTATTTTTTTGTTTCTCTGCATGGAAAGTAGTGCATTTCACTACTTCACTACTGTAACAACATACATCAACTTGATGCAAACTGAACACATAATCAGTGATGTTACCTGGGTCATGGAGTGTTTTGGATCTTTCAAACAGCATACACTCTCACCCAGACGACCCAGCTGGGGTTGATCAAGCGCTAGCTCATGTCCAGGTAGTGCTAACCCCACCCATGGTTCTCCTCTCCTAATCTACAACCACCTTGAGGCAACTTCTGCTGCCTCAGTGTCCTCCTTGAAGGTCCTTCGCTTACTGGGCCCCTGTGATGCCCAGGATGTTGTAGGTAGTTCATCTGGCGGTACTGTTGTAATAGTGACGGTTTCTGGGAATTTCAGTTGCTTCCCCAGATTGACTTTCAATTCCCAGTCATGTGCTAATTGCTAGCAGGCCGGATGAGGTGTCCCTGGCAGCTGATGGTGGTCTCTCCCCAGCCCAGACGAAAAAAACGGCTAAGCCGGGCTTCTAGCTCAACGTTGGTTGCATGGATGGCTGCCGTATCTTCAGGCTGCAGTCGAACACCTTTCCCAGGCTCTTCACAGGTTTTTCTGTGATTGATGGTATCTGGGTAGTACCAAGGGTGGAAGCAAAACTTGTTGGTAACCCTTCCTTTCTTCAGAACCAGGGATCTATACTTTGCTTGCTTGAAGCACATGCGAGCCCAGGTGGTCATCTCTTCCAGTCCCTTTAGGATCCATCTGCTCCCTGGGATGTGTGGTGGTGTCACTGTTGGGTCATCCATGAAGACCCTATTGGGCGGCTGGCTTGGTGAGGGAACCTCTACACTGGACCTCTGCAGACCTCACCAGCATGTTTATTGCGATCCAACAGAGACTCTCAGACTGAAATTGTCTTAATAGTCCAGAATGAGGACTTTAAACTTATCTGGCATATGGTGCCGGTGCTGGGTCTCCTCAAGCAGTTTATTGGGTATGGACCCGGACCCATAGGCGTTTGTGAGGTCCAACCATAGCACCACTAGGTCCCCCTTGTTCTCCCAGGCTTCCCTAATCAGCCATATGAGCACTCCATATGCTCCAGACACCCCAGCACCTTTGGGATCCCTCCTTTCTGGACAGAGGTGTCAATGTACGAGTTCCTTAGAAGGGAGTCAGTCAGGTACCTAGCAACAATGCCGAATAACATCTTTCCCTCAACACTGAACAGCGAGATGGTTCTGAACTGGTTGATGGTCTTTGGATGGTCTTTGGAATCCACACCCCTTCTGCAAACCTCTTGAGTTTCCTTGCAGCTGGGCTCATTTTTCACAAATGTTGGAAAGATGAGCTGACCTGTGTTTTCTTGCAGGTTCTTTGATGGAAAGCTGGAACGGAACACCTTTAGCTCTGTCTTCAGTTGGTCCTTGTTTTCTTCATGGAAATCACAAAGAACATGGACAGTTTCCTCTGCCTCTGGATTTGGGGTGCTTTTTCAGTTGGCACACACTGTTAGAGAGTGGAAGGACCGTATGATTGTACCTGTTGGACATCCAGAAATGTTCCACTGGAATGTCCTGTTGAGTTCTGCAGTCAAGGTATCAATAAATGTATGGTACACATTCATCCTGTAGTATGACTCCACAGAGTCAAACTCATCACTTATTTGCGATGCAGTTGTGCTGTGTTGGAAACGCTCTGGTACTTTTTGTTTCCTCTCTTGACCAGGCACTACAGAAGGTAAAGGGATGTTGAGAGTCTCTGCCTTCTCTGATGCACCTTGAAATATCTTGGCAAACTTCTCCTCAGACTTCAGTGCTTGTATTGTGTGAAGTACACCATCAATAAGCTTGTAGGCTGTGGAGTGGTACAGGCTTTCTGCTTGCAAACAGTTTTATGCAAGAGCAGTGACTTTGAATGCTGAGGTGGTGATTTCCCTGCAGGGGATGAATAAGAAGTTAACTGCATTTTGCCCTAGGGCCAGGTCAGGTGGATCTCTTTCACAGATCTCATTAAGGAGCATCGTTATAGCTTTCAGATTTCTCTGAAGGGCCTTCAGTGCGTGTTCCCTGCAAGCCCAATGGGTATCTGACAACCTCTTAAGTTCCACAATGTGTCCTTCTGCATTCAGTGATTGCTGCAATCTAACTAAAGCAGCATGGTGCTTTCGGGAGCTGCTGCAAAAGGCATAGAACTTCTCCACAATGTTGAAGAAGTTTACAAAGTGCTTATTTGACTTTGAGTCTATCACCAGGACCAAATTCAGGCAGTGTGCTTTGCAGTGAACATAGAGGGCCTTCTCATTGAATGTGCATATTCTGGCATGAAGACTTTTGTACATGCAAGTCATGTTGGCTGCTCCATCGTAGCCCTGACCACACATTTTTCAGCTCCAGACCATTCTTCTGTAGAATTGAGATTCCAGTATTCTCCAGCTCCTGGCCTCCATCAATGTCGCAAACTTCAAGAAATCTCTCTTTTATATGCTTGTGATGTAGACATCACACTACAGATTACACCTGTTCATTGTGGGAAATATCGTCAGTCTCATCCAAGAGAATAGAATACATTTCAGCTTCTTGGATTTCCCTTTGGATGTCCCTCCTGATGTTCGTACCCAGTGCTGTGATCGTCATTTTGTCTTATGTTTTGACCTGGGGTCTTAGTAACTTTCACTCTTCCAGTATTTTCTGAATGCATCTTCAGCACACTGCCATAGCGGGACAATAGATACACGAGTTCCAGATAGTTATAACTTGAGTTACTCTCATCCCCTCGGAAAGCTATTCCCTGCTTTACAAGATACACTGTGAGATATGTTAACCTGGTCAGTATCTCTCTGTTTGTCTAGCCTCTCTCGCTCTCTGGCTTCCACTCCCTTAACATCTGATGCATCAAATCAAGTCTGAAGTGCCTTCTTTTGGTAATTGGTCCACCTCCTCATGCTTGTCATGTGGACCTCGTTGACAGATTTTTTTCAAGAGCAATATTCCACTTTCTGATCCCATTTCTCCACTCCTTTCTGCTTTTATATCTATTGTCAAGTATAAAAAGCCAACAACTGAAACAATGCATTGAATCAGCAGTGGGGGGAAATACTCCAACCACACATGTCCAGAAAACCAATGCTTTTGGAATGACCACCCCTCAGCACTTTGGGAAGAACCATATCTGGTTGAAACTGCACTACAAATGTTTCAACATGGGATTGAAGTGTAGGATATGGCATTGGTGGCTCTTTCTGCAGTTGCATCCTCACTTTCATCAACAGCTCTGCTCTTCACATCACCCTTCCTGTAATGTTAAGGGAAGTGCTCCTCAGGCAACACTGTTTCTGTTGCAACCCCTGAGCATGACTCAGTCCTACACTCTGCCTGTTCATCTGCAATGGGCTCCTCTGGATCAAGTATAAAAGAGCTGCTACCCTCAGCTGCTTGTTGTAGATCCTTTTCTTTCTGCTTTTGTAACCTTTCTTTAATTGGCATTATGCTGCAAACTTTAAATGAGATGAATCGGTGTTTTGCATAATAAGAGTGACTCCATAAAGGGGCGAACACAGTATACACATCATTGGACCTCACATTGTTTTAATATTTTCGGACAAAGTTGAAGCGTTACGCTAATAATATACCATTACTAGTATTAATTTACCTCACCAGACATGTAGCTAAACTTAAGACCTACCTTTGATTTCGAATCAGAAACTCACTTTGGGTAGTTAATGTTAACAATGGGGCTATTATTATGCCAATAAAATCAAACAGACAGCTAAGTAACATTTTCCTATTTATTCATGATTTTTGTATGTTGTTTTATATCGTAGAGCATTATATTTAGCCTTCTACATATATTGGTTTGTAATGTTAATTACCTAGCAAAATTATTAATCATTTGTAAACCTCAACTGTTGAAGTATAAATACTTGCATGGAAATAACTCCTTGACTAAAAGTGACTTTTCCTATTCAGAGTTTTGGCAAGGATGTTGTAATTATAAAATATTCTATGTTTGCATCTATTTTCAACACTAGCGCTACTTGACCTTCTCCTGCAAAATGTTTGTGGTCATACTTTTTTTTTTTTCCTTCAGGCTTTCACGTCAAAATAATCAAGATTTTAAATGAAACAAAACTAGTGAACTTGTCTAATTTGTAAAACAGTAAAACTGTCACAAATGTCACATGACAAACGTTAGTAAACAGCTGGACAAGGCTTTGAAATCACGTATTTCGTGACTCATGAGTACAATATGTGTAGGATATGCGTTATGCATAGATACTTTTTGTATGAAAAGGCAAGCATTTGCAGTGGGTGTATTCACTCAATTTCCACTCCCCCCTTGTCGCTGTTACACATGCACAATTTGTGTGAATTCATTACAATATTAAAATGACAAACCAAAAATTGTAAAATTCATGCCAAAACAAATATTTTTTTCCTTTTACCTGTCTTTTTAAAAAAAAAAGCCTGGAGAGACTTTCACACGATTCTTAAAATGATATCCCCACTTTAAGATCAAGTCTTTTTACCCTCAAGTAAACATTTAATTACCACAAGTCTCACCAGTTGCCAGTCATTAATGTTCGTATTTACGTCCTTGTCTTGAGTTTGTGTTCGTTGGTGTTCTGACCATGTGAGTTTGTCATATTTGATATTATTCATCCATGGAAGATGGTGCCAATTTATAAAACAAACGAACTAGCTAGCAAAATAACAAACTATATTTATTATTTAGTAGCAGTAGTAATAGTTGTAGTAATACTATGGATTATACCATTTTTCCCAAATTCTGAACTATGTACCAAATCAGTCCATGCCAATGCAAGAGACGGTTTATGCACATCGTCCAGTGACTATCGCTTTACATTTTACACACTCGGAACTGAAAGAGAGTTGAGATTTGACAGTCCCTCTGACACCCCCCCCCTCTCCGCCCCGGAGCGCGCAAGGACGCAGGTGGTAAACAATACACGAAACCAGGAAGTAACTTATGGCAATCATGGTGGCAACCACTATTACCAGCTGACGTCTGCATGACAAAAACATGAAATTAGTTTGCATTTACCAGTTATAAAATGGCAGTTTATCCTTTGATGTGCCTTTGTTTGTTTTCCACCTTCGCCAGCTGTTTAGCTGACGGTGAGTTAATTAACTTCAGCGCTCTTTAATATCCTGTTTAAGAGGATGACCTAGGTAGATGGCTAGCTAGTTAGCGTTTATCTCGAGGGCTCGTGGAGGTATCTAACGTTAGCGACCTAACAGGTACTGCATTAGTTAGCTAGCTAGTTAGCTATGTGGCTAGTTAATCAGTTGTTCGGTATAGACGATCATTTTAAATATGTTATCCAGGTAAACTAGATACAGGTTGGGCAGCTAAGATAGCTAGCTACCTAAATATATTTGTAACGTTTTTGTCAATAATAAGATTTTGTCAATAATAAGTTGGTTATTATTTTAGTAGTCAGACATTTATAACTATTCAAGTGTGTATTCATGACCAATATGTAATTTTAACATGTTTTAACCTGATTTTACTCATTTTCTGTTAACTATTTATATGGGACGTATTAAGCACACACATTTTATTATCGTTTGTAAATGGCATCATCATCATTGTGTAACTACATGCTCATTTTCTCTGTAGATCTCACGTATGTCAACGAGTTCTACGCTAAAACGCCCCAGAAGCTGTCCAAGTACAGCTGGTTCGGGAATGTGCGTCTTTATCAGTTCAGGGTACCGGAGGATGCGGTGTTTGTGCGTTGGCTGCTTACCGTTATCCAAGGATCTGGTTTTAACTGCGAAAGCCAAAACATTGCCGTGTAAGTGATGGCTTTGAACGACTTGTTCCAGTGAACTCGATAGTAGACTGAAGCTTTACCTAAGCGAAGTTGACGTGTATAGGAAGCGAATTAGAACATTTCTGCTTTATTAATGCGATTTATTAACACTATATGGACAGAAGTATTAGGACGCATTGCTAAATCACTGAACTCAAGCGGTTCATTCAGTACCATTGTGACAGTTGTATTAAATCAAGCACCCAGGCAGGCAGTCTGCCTGTACAAACATCTGTGGAGGAACGGATTGCTCTGAAGAGCTCACTTTGAACATGGTACTAGGACTGCCTAATGTATTTATTTATTTTTTTTTTATGCGTGGGAATTTGCTGATTCATGTTTTCATTCTCAAAGCACACGTGAGTTTTTGCCTGACCCCTCTCCGTCACGTTCCACCAGGCACTTTCGAGCCGGTGCCCCTCCTGTCATCGACCCCATCTTCACTGCCTTCCCCAACTCCACGGCGGTGTCCCTTGCGTTCAGTCGCACCCTGAGCGTGCGCAGCGGGCAGGCCGTCAACGCCACGCTGTTCAACGTGACGCGGCCCGTGCCCGGGGACTGGTTCCTAGCTGCCCACCTGCCTAAGGACGATGGGAGAATAGAGCAGCAGGTAACATGCGCTCATTTGGTCCCTCTGGCAGAGATTCTTACTCAGAGCAGCCCAGAGTGTTTGTTTTTTATCGTTGGGGCCGTTCGTGCTCCGTGTTGGCAAAACCTGTGGTGCAAGTAATAAAACTGCCGTGTATGTGTATCCACCCCCTCCAAATGTTACTATGTTGATAATGTACCCATTCCGGTTGGGCTGGCATTTTCAGTCAGTCAATGACGGCAACATATTTACTTGAACTCTCTTCCCGTTTTGCAGATTCATCGTGCTTTGTATCGATTTGCTGTAAATGGAATAAGTGAAGCTCTGTTCTGTTTGTAGGTCGTCCTCTTGGAGAAAGTGATTTCACACCTGTAAAACATCTGTGTTTCATCAGTTTACAACTTGCTACTGTGTGTGTGTGTGTGTGTGTGTGTGTGTTGTGGTGTTGTGCTCTAGGGACTGCCGTCCTGTTCATATTTGTTCCAGCCTCAGATGTATGTTATGAGAGCAGTTGACACTCCAATCCTGCAAGCCAACATCCCACTCACTCAGACACTCAATGCACCTGTAAAACTGGCCCATTTCAAGTAAGTGTTTGTATGTGTGTGTGTGTGTGTGTGTGTGTGTGTGTGTGTTTGTATGTGTATTTGTGGTATGCAGTACTTTAACTATCCATATAAGTGTTTTCGATGTTCATATGTATTATTGCATACAGTAGAGTTTCATAGAACTAATAAGATTCCTCACAATTTGCTGTAAATATTCATTATATGTATACTATGTTATACATATTCATTATATGTATACTACGTTATTTCCCATACCATGACTAGTCTTAAACCTAAATTAAAAAGTTTTAACATTTATTGGCAATTAATTTTTCACAGTGTAGTCCAGGAATTGTCTAGTCCTTGTCCAGGAAACCTGATCCATGTTAAAATGATCTTTTAATGTGTTTGAATGATTTGTTACAGGGTCTTCGTTCCTGAGTTTACCTCCAAGCTGGATTCACAGCTGATCGTTCGAGCCTGTTCCGTGCTGACGGGTGACTGTGGCCTCTCCATCACTTTAGGCTCCAACTCTTTGGGCCAGAGCTCTGTATTTACAGCGAACTGCTCTGGGGCGAAGCCGTGTACTGCTTCTGTCTCCGGTCCACCGTGGAATGCCTGGGTGCGAGTTACCGTGGAGACCAGTCTGCCGAATGTCACGGTGACCTTCAGCATATCGGCCGATAGCACAGGTGCGACCACGTGACTTTGGGCCAGGTTTTGAGATGCTTTTATGACGCCTCGGAGGTCACGTTGTTGGAGTGCAGGTGTGTTGCCGTGGTGTTGCTGATCCAAGCCGGATCTCCTCATGCTCCACTCTCCCTCTCTGTCTCCGCCTATCTGCCCCTCCTACATCTCTCTCTCTCTCTCTCAACCAGTGGGCTGCAAGCCTTTGAGCGTCCCTTCGGATTTAAACTCCTCCTTTCCCCTGGGCGGTCATTCGTCAGGTGCCTCAGCCAGCAATGCCTCCAGCCATGCCAGCAACGCCTTCACGGTTGCCGCCGGCAATGCCTCGGCCTGCGTGCGGAACCCTACCGTGTTCAGGGAGGACCAAGATGTGCTCTCGGTGCGATTCGCGCTCGCCGGTGGCAACGCGAGCGTGGCGTCCGAGTTCCCGACCGTGCTCACCCTGGACCTGGACTCGGCTGCGGACAGCGGGGGGGCGCTCACTGTTCAGCTCGACCTCAACACAGTGGGTGAAAGTGTGTGTGTGTGTGTGTGTGTGTATGTGTGTGTACTTCATTTCATACCCAGTAGCATGTGTTGTGTGGTTCAGCTGGTGCAGTATGGGTGAAATGGTAGAAATACCTGTTCTCAGACTAATCACCATACCCATGATATCCTTAGAAAAGCACAGCTACACCCGGCTGCAAGTGTGTATATATTTGACTGAGAACCTGTTTATGCGTTTGTAGAGCTCTCTGATTGGTGCTTTTGGCAGTGTGAGGGCGTGTCTTACCCCTTCTGCCCCATTTCTTCAGCTCAACACCAGCCAGTCATGTGATACAGGTGTGTTGGTACAGAATATATGCTATGTAAAGCACGCGTACGCTAACGCATCTACATGTCTTAACAGATGATCACAGCTAATCATTGTAAGGACATTATAAAATCAAGAGGTGTGTGTGTGTGTGTGTGTGTGTGTGTGTGTACAGCATTCGTGCGGGGCTACTCCCTTGAGGTGAACGGCAGTGAGACGAAGGCTTTGCTGAGGGTCCCCTTCCCTGATGCAGTGCTGTGGTACCTCAGTCTGCAGACCATCTGTAACAGCAGGTACATAAACACACACACACAGCCGGCCAGGCGCCAACACACCTGCTGCAGTTGGTGGAATGGAACAGCATATTCATACACCATGTACAACCATATTTCTGTAAGGATAATAGACTAACCGGGGGCAGGGGTCAATGCTGTAGTCTTTGGTACATGTAGTCTTTAGCGTGGCACATTTTTCGATTTGCCGTTACGTGTTTGTATACGCGTGGCCCCTTTTAAACGGCCGTCCCTTTAAACTGAGGACGTTTTTTTTTTCCTTTTCCGATTTCTGCAGCGACTGTGCTAATGCCTCGGCGACGGTGGGCGTGTCGGGAGGCGTGACTGCGTGTATCGATGACTGCGGTCTCCATGGAGAGTGCCGCCTGCTCCGCACCCAGAGCTACCTCTACGCTGCGTGTGTGTGCAAAGCAGGTGATACACACGCACACTTAAATGCATGCATGTATAAGTGTGTTTTTTTTTGTTTGTTTGAATATGAATAGGAGCCCAAGAAAGTCTGGTTCAGTTGAACTAAGCTACCTGTGTTTTGCTTCCATGGCATTGATTTTTGTTTGTTTCCATGTCAACCCGCAGGCTGGCTGGGCTGGAGCTGCTCGGATGGCACCAGCGCCCTCTCGTTCTCGCGGCAGTTGAGCGCCGCCCTGCTGCTCACTCTCAGTAACCTGCTGTTCGTGCCTCCCGTGGTGGTTGCGCTGCGCCGGGCCTACCACGCCGAGGCTGCCGTCTACCTCTTCACCATGTTCTTCTCAACGGTGCGTACGGGGGTGACAGGGTGAGGGAACTCCCTCAAACACCACGGCCGATGGCCAAAGCCTGTCCACTCCGTAACGCTTTTCTACGTGTTGTTGCTTCGTGGTCCTGAAGTGGTGTGTGTTTTTTTTTTTTGCAGTTCTATCATGCGTGTGACCAGCCGGGCGTGACGGTGATGTGCATCATGGACTATGACACGCTGCAGTTCTGTGACTTCCTGGGGTCCGTGGTGGCCGTGTGGGTCACCATCGTCTGCATGGCGAGACTGCGGGAGCCGGTCAAATACGTAAGTGACGGAGGTGACGGGCGTTGAGGTTGTGGCCTCAGATGAACTCCCTAGCGTGGCGGTTTTGGGTGGTGTGCGGGAATGAGAACAACCACAGTACATTGATCTGCGTTTCATATGGAGAGAAGCGGAGTGGTGTGTTTATCTTATTGACTGTAGTTTTGATAGTTCTATCATCTATAAAGAAACTTGCTTCCTGGAATGGATGAAAAAATGTCATTTTCTTTTACTACTTACATCATTGTGTTAGTTGGGTAAGGGAGTGCCAGAATGCACAAGTGTATCTGTATTTATATTTTATGGCTTCTGTATTTGTGATGGCAGGGTGGAGGGAGCAGAGGCGGACGCTACTGGAAACGTGCTATTGGTTTATTAGCAGAGTGGTTGCCAGTGGCGCCCAAGACATACAAAGCAATAACGATGCAAATGAGCAAGTAACGTCCGGGTAATCCCGGTTAGGCTGTAGCCAAGCAGCGAGAGGAAGACAAAACGGCGTGTGAAGCGCACAGAGGCTGAATAGAGTCGGTAGGCTAGGCTAATGCACAGCACTGACTGAACACTGCTGTGGTGTGTTGTAGTCCTCGAGCTGACGAGCCGTAGGTGTCGTCAATAGGCTGGTGATTGTGATCTAATCAGCCCGGGATTGGTGGGCGTGGCCAGCGGGCTGGGTGTCCGCCTCGACGTGACAGATTTATGTTAAAGGCAACTATGTATGAGAGGTTAGAAGTATGTTAACGGTGCTAAAAGGTGCTTCACGTTACACCTGTTTAATGAGTTCACACACCTGATCTCTGAGTGGGATACATTCTCTACTAGCTCTGTCCATCTAGACAAACAAGAAGAGTTTTAAAATGTGAAATACATCTTAAAACAAACAGATCTAAAGCATTTTACTAAAACAGTTTAGTAACTCAAAGTAGGAAGTCTTGGCAGCAAAATTATTATAGAAATAACCTTGCATTTAAATAAAACTCAGAATCATTACCAGTTCTACCTTAAGACCGCGGTTTAAGAAACTTTCCTGCCTCTTAGTTTACCTGCAGTGGTTTTAATTCCTTGAAAAAATCCAGAGAAGTGTGATGCAAAATATCAAAGCACTTGTCAGGCAAAATGAGAAACTGTTCTTAGCACTGATGAGCGAAAAATTATAAAAAGAAATGTATTGCCACCATGATAGGTACACAACAAAGGACTTGCCTTGACAACATCTGAAGAATCTTTAGATGAGGACTCCTTTTATCAATATTCTTATCTTATCCATCAATACATTATCCAATCACGTTTCTGGCCCTTCCTTGTTCATCATGTAACTCCACACAGTTATCCAATCAGGTTTCTACTTAATATGAGCCTTCCCCTTTTGTTATATAACCTCGTAGGATTGTGCACATGTCTGTACCCTTCATATATACCATAATATATTGCTCAAGGCACCATGTGCATCTGGGTGTTCTCTAACAAAGTCTTGAAATCCTCACTGGGGACATAATCAACAGAAGACATTTAGTCAAACCGGAAGGCCTTAAAAGAGGTATATATTGCCTCAAACATTTACCCAAAGTTGATCATCAATTTGTCTTTGATTATGTCAAACCCTTTGTCAGTTAAAGAGTGTGACATTTTTACCAAAACATGCAAAACAAGCCCATGACTTCCAAAGACACCATCATCGGCTGGGGATACCAAGGCTAACAGCATGATGAATGCAGCTGAAGTGCTTTGGTTCCAAGCTCGACGGAATAGACAACCATCTGGGTGAACTGCCAAATTCTGCAACTGATAGAGAACAAGCTAGTTGACATCAAATGAGATGTCGTGGCCAACAGAAAGTGCATTAAGAAAGCCGAGGCCCATGTATTTGCATTCTAAGCAAAGCTTAACAAAACCTAGTTAGCTTTAGCTTCAAAGTGGCTTGTGTACCTTGAGGCACAGAAAGACTACTTGGAGAACCATATGAGGAGGAAGAACATTTGGATGTTTGGTCTTAAAGAGGGTGTTGAAGGTAATCGCCCCCTCTTAGATTTTGTGCACGACACACTTCCCAAATGGTTGTATTTGGGGTGCAACAAATCCTACACACTGGAAAGAGTGCACCATACATTGGTATCCACCAAGTCTCATCCGTTTCCTGAAATTTCCAGACAAAGAATTTGTACTACATACCATAAGGCAACAAGACATTATATACAACTGAACCAAACTTGTATTCGCCCAGGATCTCTCTATAGAAACGATTAGACGAAGGCATCAGTTTGATGGCGTCAAGAAGTTGTTCATTGATATGGGGATCATCACCTGTGCAAGCTAAGGATATATAACCATGTTAAATGATCATATACCCATGTTAAATGATCATATAACCATGCAACAGTGATCAGTGGGGCAGGACACTGCAGGTTACCACCACAAAATGTTACTATGAAACTGAACATGTTTGTTTTTAGACACAGTGAGTCACTTTGTTTCTGGTCGCATTGTGTGTCTAGTCTAAAGTAAATTTCTCTTTTTGCAATGGTTATATGTGCCTGCTGTCAAATAATTATTTTAAATAATCAGATGAGTTTATTTAATGACACTATTGGTCTGACTATGCTTTAACTACATCTTTAAAATTCATCTTTTCAAGATGACTGATGACACAAAACCATATTATTACAGGTTTACTTTAACTTAGTATAACTTCCAGTACTTAGTTTGGTATGTCTGCTGAGGAAGAGAGAGTTGAAGGTAAACTGGTGAATGATCTGATATAAGAATGGATCCTATGTTACAGGAAACAACTGAGGAAAGATAATTCTTAGAGAAAAAAAAGAAAAAATGTTTTATGTCTGGTTAAAAAAAAAGTAAAAAAAAAAAAAAGTAAAAAATGTAGATTTTTGATGGAGTTGAATTCTCTCCATACATTAACAAGGCCAGCATCTCTAGAGACCTCACTTAAGATCTTTGATGCACCAGAGTTAGATGTTGACATTGAGGATGTATCCAGATTACTATCCAAACAACAATTCCCCAGCAACTATTCCAAAATCTGAAGTGTATTTACTAAATAGAGCATCCTTTAAGATGCGTGAGTTAAGCCACTGAGAATCTGTACATATGAGTAAAGCCTCCATCCCTTTCACTCGCCGACTTCCTGATAATGCCCCTCTCCTCCAGCTCTGAAAGAACTTGTATTAGTTTCTGATAGTGTGCTGGAAGAAATCTCCGATATGGCAAACTAAATAGGCAATTGTCAGTAAGATGGATCCGATGAGTAACACCTTTGGCCTCTCCACAGTCCAATGGATGTTTAGAGAAAATGTCTCAAAGTAAATCCATCTATTTGTGCTTACAAGCCTCTCTGAGCTGGCTGGAATCAATGTCATTGTCTCCTAGTCCCACATGTGCCAGCATTTTAGAGATGCAGAATGCATAGGAGAACCAGAGAGTGGAGTCTCTGTTTGAGATATGTTTTTAAGGGTCTAGAGACCTTGGAATAAATAAGGTTACCAACTGTTAGTTGGTTTATTTATTGTTCTTTTTTCTTAATTTTTTATTTTCTTAATTATTAGGGTTCCAGATTCATTTGGCCTGCTGGGCTTTTGAGTGAATGAAAAGGCAAGCAAGTTTTTTTTATTATTATCATTAGATACAGTTTTAATGATATCATTAGAAAACACAACTGGTTCACCATCACCAATGTGTGTTACATTAACACCATTAATGTTGGTTCATACACTGTTGCTTCAAGTAAGTTTCTATTGTTTATGACCATAAACAGGCCTTAGCACCACCATTATATAGACCAGTAGACCTCACCATTGCTATACAGGATATATGTATAACATTATACAACCCCTGGCAAAAATTATGGAATCACCGGCCTCGGAGGATGTTCATTCAGTTGTTTAATTTTGTATTTAAAAAAAAGCAGATCACAGACATGACACAAAACTAAAATAATTTCAAATGGCAACTTTCTGGCTTTAAGAAACACTATAAGAAATCAAGAAAAAAATGTGGCAGTCAATAACGGTTACTTTTTTAGATCAAGCAGAGGGAAAAAAATATGGAATCACTCAATTCTGAGGAAAAAATTAAGGAATCACTAAAAACAAACAAACAAAAAAACACTCCAACACATCACTAGTATTTTTTTTGCACCACCTCTGGCTTTTATAACAGCTTGCAGTCTCTGAGGAATGGACCTAATGAGTGACAAACAGAACTCTTCATCAATCTGGCTCCAACTTTCTCTGATTGCTGTTGCCAGACCAGCTTTGCAGGTTGGAGCCTCGTCATGGACCATTTTCTTCAACTTCCACTAAAGATTTTCTATTGGATTGAGATCCGGACTATTTGCAGGCCATGAAATTGACCTTATGTGTCTTTTTTCAAGGAATGTTTTCACAGTTTTTGCTCTATGGCAAGATGCATTATCATCTTGGAAAATGATTTCATCATCCCCAAACGTCCTTTCAAATGATAGGATAAGAAAAGTGTCCAGAATATCACCGTAAACTTGTGCATTTATTGAAGATGTAATGACAGCCATCTTCCCAGTGCCTTTACCTGACATGCAGACCCATATCATCAATGACTGTTGTTACGTGCACATGCATGTGGACTGTTTTACATATTTTGCAGGTGTGGGCTCAGCCTCTGAAGAAGCTGCTCCTGAGAAGTGGGTGGAGCCTTATCCTTATAAAAGCTGCCTCTAGGGGGAAATGGAGGGCAAGAGGGAGAGACAGACCACCAGAGGACAGCCACAGAAGAGCAGTTTAAGCCATGCTGCTCTGAATACAAACTGCTTTGAACTTTTGTCAAATTTCCATGTTTACGTTTTGTTTTCTCGAGCTGGGCAGGTAAGGAAGGGCGCGCCCATACAGGCCTTCATGTTCATGTAGGCCTCAAATCATGTAGACACATCAGGTAAGGGGCGGGCACCATCCTGTGTATGTTTTGATTTACTAGAGTAGGTTTAGAGTAGTCAGTTGTTTGTTTTTCTTTTTTTTGTTGTTTACCAAGGTAAGAGTGTTTTGGTTTAGTTAGTTTAGGGTTGGTTTTCTTTTTGTTATGTTCTTTCCTTTGGTGCCGTCCATGGTCCAGCTCTTGTGTTTTGTTTGCTTTTATGGTCATTTGTTTTGTATATATTATAAAAATATATATATGTATGTATAAATAAAACAGCTAGTTGGGGACAGTAAATGGTTGAAGTTATTTAGTTGGCCCGCAATGTGCAGGTGTTATAGCTCTAATACGAGAGTTTCCTACCATACTTGGCGATGTACCTAAGCAAACTTCTGTTCTTCAACATGACATCAAAGTAGTTACTGAAAAACCTTTGAAACAGCATGCATACCGTGTAAATGCTCAGAAACGGGAAATTATGAAGAGGGAAGTAGACTACTTGCTGAAACATGGCTTAGCAGTACCTAGTAGCAGCCCATGGAGTTCACCATGCTTGTTAGTACCGAAACCTGATGGCACTTATAGGTTGTGCACAGATTACCGTAGATTAAACGCAATCACTGTGCCTGATTCTTTTCCTCTTCCACGCATAGATGACTGCATTGATGATATCGGTTCTGCACATTTTGTCTCTAAATTGGATCTCCTAAAAGGGTACTGGCAGGTTCCTTTAACCCCTAGAGCTGCTGAATTATCTGCTTTCGTCACTCCTGATGCATTTGTACAGTATACGGTGATGGCTTTTGGTCTTAAAAATGCGCCAGCTACATTCCAGAGGTTGGTAAATACCATTTTTTCTGATGTACCAAACTGTAAAGCTTATCTTGATGACATTGTTGTGTATTCCCATGATTGGGATAGCCACTTGGAGTCTTTGCGGTCTGTTTTTATCCGTTTAGCGAAGGCAAACCTGACCTTGAATCTGGCTAAATGTGAATTTGCTCGAGCTACTGTGACCTACTTGGGTAAACAAGTCGGTCAAGGAAAGGTCTGTCCACTGAACGAAAAGGTCAGTGCAGTGGTGAGTTTTCCTGCTCCTACTACCAGACGTGAGCTGAGACGTTTCTTGGGTATGGTAGGGTATTACCGAGGGTTTTGTCGCAATTTCTCCTCTGTAGCTGCTCCGTTAACAGCACTGTTAAGCCCTTCCCTTAAATTTAAATGGACTTCGGAATGTCAAGAAGCCTTCAACAATGTTAAAGCTCTGTTGTGTTCTGCTCCAGTACTAGTTGCACCTGATTTTACAAAACCGTTTAAGTTGGAGATCGACGCAAGCAAAGTAGGTGCTGGAGCAGTCCTCTTACAGGAGGATGAGCACCTTATTGACCATCCTGTGTGTTTCTTTTCCAGGAAGTTCGATAAACATCAGTTGAACTACTCCACAATTGAGAAGGAAGCATTGGCCTTGCTTTTGGCATTGAAGGTTTTTGAGGTTTATGTTGGATCTAGTCATTTGCCAGTTGTAGTTTATACAGACCACAACCCACTCGTGTTTTTATCGAGGATGTATAATCACAATCAAAGACTTATGAGATGTTTTTGTTTTTACAAGACTTCAATCTTGAAATAAAACACAAGAAAGGGGTCGAGAATGTGTTGGCTGATGCCCTGTCTAGAGCCTGAACGACTGTCGTATCATGTTAAAAATGTGCAATGTATTGCTCATTTTCGTTTTTTTGGGTGGACGTGTTACGTGCACATTCACGTGGACTGTTTTACATATTTTGCAGGTGTGGGCTCAGCCTCTGAAGAAGACAAACTGCTTTGACAAACTGCTTTGAACTTTTGTCGAATTTCCATGTTTATGTTTTGTTTTCTCGAGCTGGGCAGGTAAGGAAGGGCGTGCCCATACAGGCCTTCATGTTCATGTAGGCCTCAAATCATGTAGACACATCAGGTAAGGGGCGGGCACCATCCTGTGTATGTTTTGATTTACTAGAGTAGGTTTAGAGTAGTCAGTTGTTTGTTTTTCTTTTTTTTGTTGTTTACCAAGGTAAGAGTGTTTTGGTTTAGTTAGTTTAGGGTTGGTTTTCTTTTATGTTCTTTCCTTTGGTGCCATCCATGGTCCAGCTTGAGAAAACAAAACATAAACATGGAAATTCGACAAAAGTTCAAAGCAGTTTGTATTCAGAGCAGCATGGCTTAAACTGCTCTTCTGTGGCTGTCCTCTGGTGGTCTGTCTCTCCCTCTTGCCCTCCATTTCCCCCTAGAGGCAGCTTTTATAAGGATAAGGCTCCACCCACTTCTCAGGAGCAGCTTCTTCAGAGGCTGAGCCCACACCTGCAAAATATGTAAAACAGTCCATGTGCATGTGCACGTAACACTGTGCATGAAATTTGCATGTTCTCTTCAGTCATCTTTATAAATCTCACTGGAACGACACCAAACAAAAGTTCCAGCATCACTTTGCCCAATGCAGATTCATCACTGAATATGACTTTTCATCCAGTCATCCACAGTCCATGATTGCTTTAGCTTTTCTGTATGTAAATCCCATTTCCTTTAGGTGTTTCTTACAGTTCGGTCACAGACGTTGACTCCAGTTTCCTCCCATTCATTCCTCATTTGTTTTGTTTGTTTTTATGTTTTTGAGACGTATTACTTTTCTGTCTTGATACTTTGATGTCTTCCTTGGTCTACCAGTACGTTTGCCTTTAACAACCTTTCCCTGTCGTTTGTATTTGGTCCAGATTTTAGACACAGCTGACTGTGAACAAGCAACATCTTTTGCAACACTGCGTGATGATTTACCCTCTTTTAAGAGTTTGATTACCCCATATCATTAAGAAACATTATATTAGCTATCATCAATATGCAGATGACGCACAACTTTAAATTTTTTTTTTACAACCTAAAGCTCTAAAATAAATTAGCTCACTGTTTGAGTGCATAGATAATATACAGACATGGATGGCTGAAAATTTTCTGCACCTAAATAAACAAAGCCGAGGTTCTTGTTCTTGGTAGTGAATCAAACAGAAATTATGTTCTGATGTACTTAGGCCAAACAATGTGTTAAGAATGTGGGTGTCATTTCTGATAATGAGCTCAGCTTTAAATCACACAGTATGACTACATGCAGGACAGCTTACTCTCACCTTTGAAAGATCGCTAATGTCAGAGATATGCTCTCTCCGGCTGATAGTGAGAAACTTATCCATGCATTTATCACTTCAGGGTTAGATTACTGCAACGTTGTTTTGTCTGCTCTCCCAAAGAGCTCTATTTCACATCTGCAACAAGTCCAGAATGCTGCTGATAGGGTCCTGACCCACAGGTGGAAGTGGGATCATATTACACCTGCTCTCCACTCACTACTGGTTACCTGTTAGTTTTAGAGTAGATTTTAAAGTTCTGGTGATTGTTTTTAAATGTCTTCATGGCCTTGCTCCACCCTACCTTAGTGGAATGATTGTTAGATCTCTCAGATCATCAAATAGTATCTACTGGTGATTCCCAAAACCCAGTTAAAGACTGGAGAGGGTGCTTTTAGCCATTATGGCCCAAAGCTTTGGAACTTTCCTCCTGAGGAGCTCAGAGACGTTTCATCCCTGAAGATCTTCAAGAAGAACCTAAAAACATTCCTCTTTAGATCTACATTTCTTTAGAGAATTTCTATGATTTTTTTCATTTCATTAATTACATTATTTTATATCATAATTAAATTCTCTTGCATTTTTAAATGATTTTTTTAAACTGTATTTTATATGACATTATATTATGATTTTCAATACTTTGTTACATGTATGTATGAAAGGTGCTATACAAATTAAGATTATTGCTGACTCGGAGATGTGACGGCGGGGCAGAGGGAGCAGAGGCAGGCGCTACAGGGAACATGCTTTAAAAATGTTTATTAAGCAGGGTTGCCAGTAGAGCAAAAAACATGCATGAGATGATACTCAAACAAGCAGACGAGACCGGTAAC
>JAOYMR010000013.1:2619398-2646600 GCA_025802075.1 Tenebrosternarchus preto | reverse complement strand
AGTGTTAAATGCCGTTGTGTATTGCGAGGTCATAGTGTAACACAATGTTAAATGCCGTTGTGTATTGCGTGAGGTCAGTGTAACACAGTGTTAAATGCCGTTGTGTATTGCGTGATGTCATAGTGTAACACAGTGTTAAATGCCGTTGTGTATTGCGAGGTCATAGTGTAACACAATGTTAAATGCCGTTGTGTATTGCGTGAGGTCATAGTGTAACACAGTGTTAAATGCCGTTGTGTATTGCGTGAGGTCATAGTGTAACACAGTGTTAAATGCCGTTGTGCATCATGTCACATCTTGACGAGCAAAGTGGTCAAATGGGCAACTGCTGTGCATTTAATTGGAGCAAAATGGAACATTAGTTCTGACTGAAAAGCACAAAGCATAGCTTGATCTCTGTTTGCAAGGGCTCAGATGGATAGTAGTTTTTCTGACGATGACTTCATGACATGCAGACTTTACCACCAATTCCTTTAATGCCTATTAAAAGGAACACATTTGTCCCTTCGCACATAATCACACAACCCTAAAATGTTCCACAATACAAAGCTACATAACCATACTCAAGCCTAGTAGCAACAGGCCAGTCTCTAATCAACAAGCTGGCTGATCGTGTCATGACATGTTGGCAGCAAGGACGGTAAATGGAACAATCCTTTAAAAACCCATATGGGAATATACAGTGCATGAAAGTAGAGCCTTCTTCGAGTAGGGCTTCATTCAAATTAAGTTATGGAAAAAATGAGTTAGAGAGAGAGAGAGAGAGAGAGAGAGAGAGAGAGAGAGAGAGAGAGAGAAGGGGTGTCCTCACCAGTCATGGCATGAGGTATCACTGTAATAAGCAGCCGTTGGTTTCGCATCTTCATACCCACATCAGGGTCTTGCATGGACACTATCACACGCTCCATCTACATGAATGCACAATACCAAGACTCTGTGCCTACAGGATCCTTACAGAAATAGATATTTGGGACATAAAAAAAACTTTTGTTTTCCAAATCTAAATTTACTTAAATCTAAATACAAATCTAAAATGTATTTTTAAATGTTCTTACTGATAATGGTCTTAGAATAATAAGCTGAAATTGCTGAAAGTATATATGAAAATATATTTTAAAAAATCTGAAAAAAAGAGAAATCAGATACCAGGAGCCCTTCTGTCTTTCCCATTGCAGGACTACAAAAGTACACACCAGTCTACACACAACTGTGGGTTTACTTTTTAGTTTATAAAGACATATAACGTTTTGTATTTTGACATTTGATAATAAAAGTGAGCATTTTGACATTTCTCTTAGATATTAAATACAGTGCTGCAGTAGACTGAATTTGTTTATTGCAGTCGCCAAGCTACGCTACGACATTAACTCAACCTATGTCAAGCATAGCCTATACGTCAGAATGAACGATTCTTAAGAGGGGTTTCGTAAAAAATGAGATATTTATAGTTGATAAAGTAGCCCACTTCTACATTTCCTGTAATTAGTGAATTATTGCCACTATGTAAAAAAAGTACTGTGGTTTAGCCCATGACCCCGTTTAGCCTAAATAAAATAGATGCGATTGTGAATAAAGCTCCGAAATTGGTTTTGGTCGTACCTTAGTTAAGCAAGCCATTTGTTCCAGATGATTTCCGCTTTGGTTGACCGTGCTGATGGTCATGTTGACAGCTCCGACGCTCTGTGCTCTCTGGACGAAGTTGTCAAGGCGCGGTGTGAGTCGGGTCCCACCAGGAAAGGCTCGCTTGAGTGGCGTTATACATCAGAAGACACCATCCGTGGAAACAACGCACTTGATTTTTAGCGCCTGCTAGCGGTATTGTAGAAGTAATGGGGAAATACGCAAAAAAGTCAGTTGCATAAGTGCAAACACAATCCATTGCCCATCTGTCAGCTCGTAATGCGTATGTCGGTGTGGAATAAACTTCAAAGCAACCGTTTTTTAGTCAATCGTTTCTTGTTTTTAAAGTATAAATTAATTGTATTTAGTCATTCCAGGACATAGTTCCTAGACTACAGCCTGCACACAAAATGATGAGCAGAGGTGAGAGTGTGTAAACGATGTTAAAATAAGGTTTACACGGTCTGTGTGAAATGTAAGGACTTTTATTTTTGGTGTTAGGAATAACTTAAAAACCTTCAAAGCTGATTAAGGTCAACATGAAGATAATCTTTGCATTGTTTTCGCAAACACCTGCAATCGTGGTATTAAATCAAAGTGTACTTTAATATACTCTAGTTTTTTTACATTTACAGAATTTGCCAGACGCTCGTTGGGACATGAAATCACGTTCTTGTTAACACTCTGCGCTACCTAGCCTGCACCTTTTGCTAGATATCCGACTTTAAATCAAGTTTTACGATACTTTTACAGGACTTTCTACATTACTTTATTCTATAAGCTAACGCTGTTAGCTGTCGGGGTGCTTGGGCTATAGCTACATCGACTGTCCTCAAATGTGTCCTACGTCGGTATCCATAGCTGGTTGTTTTCTGACAAATACCTGGATGGAGATAGCTATGTTTTCGTTGATCTGTAACTCTAGCTAACTATGTGTTTAGAAAGAAATTAATGGAATAAATATTGATGTTGACAATCTCAGGAGGGATAAGGCGATTAGTAAACGAGGTTTGACTTGAAACTCCTGAAACTTTGTGGTTAAAATTGCAATTATTCTTTCTAAATGAAGCTAACTAGATATAGCTAGCCAAAAGGCAATGTAACGTTAGCTGTCTAATTGTTCGTGCTTACTACACAATTTCACCAGTGTAAAATGTAGTTCGCTTTCATAAATGCACACAAAAGACTCTAATAAGCACGAAAACACATGATATCTATGTAACTTTTCTTTACGGATTAATTTACCACAGCTGCATAGCAAGCTAGCTACATTACTGCTAAAGACCTAGCTAGCTAGCCAACTAGGCATGCTCTACTCCAACATTTTAGCTAGCTAGCCAATTAGCTGATTATGCTCGACATAATTTTAATAAAAATTCCGGTGCATCATTCCCAGCCTTCATGTGTGTTAGGGTCTAATGTGTTAGTGACACCGATTTTTATAACCACTTTTACGTGAAGATGAATAGCTGTAGCTAACTTATGGGCTAGTTTGATGTTTACAGTGTATTGGCTCCTGTTTTTCCCTACGGCCTTTGTAAAAATACAACGTTACAAACAGATTTTCCGCTTATCCAGACATGAGTGATATTCGTCACGCACTGCTGCGGCGCGACCCTCTGAGCGCGGCCAAAGAAGTACTATACCACCTGGATATATCACTGGGCAGTGCGCTTCAGAGCGCGACGGGGCCCGCCTCTGGCCTGGAGAAGAGCACAGTGGATCTGGTGGAGGAGTTCATCTTTCATGTCCCGAAAGATAGAAATGCCCAGCGAAAGGTGAGGAGAAAGAGAGAGCGAGTTCGTTTTAAACATTGTTTAGTCACATACATTCCAGTAGTACGAGTGTGGTGGTTTTATCTGGATTATTCTGTTTCATTTATTGTTTCTTTTAGAGAATGAGCTGTGTCCAGGAGCTCCAGCTCTTGGAGATCATGTGCAGCTACTTCCAGGAACAGAGCAAAGATGCTGTCCGGCAGGTCATATTCTCGGCCCTCTTCAGTCTCCAGGGCAACAAGGCTGACGAGAATCGCATGGCCATGCTGGGAAAGCTGGTGTCCATGGCGATTGCTGTGTGTCGTGTGCCCATCCTTGAATGTGCTGCCACATGGCTACAGGTGGGTTGGAAGGGCACACAGTAAAGAGGCTTTTCTGGTATGGGTCAGTTTTATTGCTTCCTATATAGTGGAACTTTCTGATGGAAATCAGGTTTGATGCATCCCAGTTGCATCAGTGCCACATGCATTTGGTAGGAATTTATCACAGTCCTGGTAGAATCCATGTCTGTTGCATTAGAATCTATGATGTGATTAGAAACATTGGGTTTATTGAAAAGAACAAAAAGGTCTTTATTATTTAAGTTTGATTGTTTATCATATAAGGGTGTACTAATGCATATATTATTATTTTTTGGTTCTGAATGATGTTCAATTCTGAGGTCAATCTTTATTATATTTTTAGTGTGTCTTTTGCAAAAACAGCCACAAAAACAGCTCCTAAAATGTATAGATAATTTCAGAATATAAAAGTCTTTGCATGTGGATGCCTGGATAGCATACCCTTATCATGCTTATCCTGATTTGATCATTGATGTGCTTTCCCAGCAAATGACTTGTTTGTCCTGTGTTCACGCGTGCAGCGCACCCACTCGGCGTGGTGTGTGCAGCTGGCGCGGGCCCTGGTGGATGACTACTGCGCCCTGGTGCCCTGCTCCATCGCCACCCTGCAGAACATCTGCTCGGCCAGCCCGCGCTTCTGCTGCCAGCTGGTCACCGCCGTCACTGCGCTCTACGACTTCTCCTCAGGTACCCGCCCCTCCGCCCTCCTCTCCCGGAGTGGCCTACAGGCGCGCCTCTGCTTTTAGGGACTCTGAAAATGACGTCATGCCGTGCGCTACGCAGCTACACGTGAATCACAGAGCAAAGGCTTCACGAAGCACTTCGGAGATCATTAGCACTGCACCGCTGTGATCGCAGGGAAACGTTGAATGTATGAAACGAGCCCTTTTTCCCTTTGTTGTTTTATCCTGATAATCAAAGTTATTCAAGAGCCTTTTTACCTGTTTGAAAAGATGATGTCTGCCTCGTTTGCTTAATAGCAGATGACATCACTGAGCAGCAGTGATGTCATGGAGGGCTGTTTTGAAGCGATCGTTTGTGGGCTTGCTGATTGGTTGATGCGTTTCATTGGCCGCTGGATGCCATGCATTTGAACCATTCTTTTCTGTCCTTGTGTGGCGCTGATCAAAAGCAGTGCCATACCATGAGCCTCTCACGTTTTGCTGTTATGATGCTCTGGCTTTATGGAAGTGGTGAGATTAGTATTCATATTCAGATGGTCAGCTGTGGCTTACTGTAGGCATTGAGAAAGATCTGGAAAGTGCCCTAATACCCCCCCCCCCCCGGGGTCAGAGGGGTGTGACTGTGGTTTGGCAGAGTCATTTAATAACCTTGCAAACTGCATACTTTATGACTGACCCTAATTATTCTTGTTCACTAGAGGGGTAAATTAATTTTCACACCTACAGGTGGTTTGTCTTTACTATGTTGCAAACGTCTTACGGATTCTCTACACCTCTTTTGCTTTTGCAGTTCACAGAGGTCCTTCACTTAATGTCCTCAGAAATTAGGCCTAAACTTTGAACCACTTTCGCAACGCTGCATGTGTCTGATGTGTGTCTACAGATGAGCTCACTCCACCCCCTGCCTTATTGGAGATGGTGGTTGGTTGGATTACAGAAAACCCCAGACTTCTCCTGCTCACCATTAACACGCCACTCACCTCCAGCTTACCATTAGGCTGCATGGAGGTCACCCCTCTTATGGGCCTCCTTCGATGGTGTGTGAAGGCCCCGCTAGCCTATCAGAGAGGTCGAAAGTTGTCTCTGACCAACAGTCAAGCAGAAACGGACAAAGGGGTGGGATGTGAGGAGTTGTACTCCAAGCTGCACCTGAGTATTCTGCAGGTCTTCCTCATGTTACAGGTGATCACCTTATAAACTATACCCAGCCCTTAAAAAGGTTTCTTTATTGCTACAAGAGTGTCTTAATACATTTTATTTTCTAACAACCCCACCCCCTCCCCTTTCTTTTTTCTGGCATTCCAGGTCCACCTTACAGAACAGAATCTGCTCGGGCGCCTCGCCGTACTGCAGGCGGAGTCCGTGGCCGCCCTCATCGAGGAAGTCGGCCATTTAGGGGACGAGCTTAACCCTCTCCACGCTGCCAACCAAATCCAGCTGGCTCTGGATAGGCTGGCCCAAGCGCTGCAGGTTGCCATGGCAACGGGAGCACTGCTGTGCACCAGGGGTAAGAGGGAGCGGGACGATCTGCAACACTGTCTCGAGTTTCTTTGTTGTTTGCTTTGCTCAGCTTCGTTTGTTTGTTTGTTTTATTCGTTCTTCAGAGGACCTGCGATCTCTGTGCTCAAGATTGCCTCATAACAAGTAAGTTAAAGAATGCCAACCACTATTGTCTGTGGGGTTTTAGCACTTAAAGCATGGAGGCTTTTATATTCACATTTACGACCTTTCGCTGATGTTTTTACCCAAAGTGACTTACCGCTGTGACTGGATACGTCTTGCGCAATTGAGGGTTAAGCGTCTCGCTCAAGAGAGGCCGCATCATCCTTGTGGATTAATTCCAGATTTTAGTTAAAAGTGATTTTAGTGCAAGTTAGTCAGATATCTACAAAATGGTCATGAGTTGCTTGCTACGATAATCTCACAATGGCAGATGTATAAATATTTCTACGTAAGCGTCTCCTGTAACAGCTGTTGCCCGTTTCGTTGGCAGCCTGCTCCAGCTCGTCATGTCCGGCCCTGTGGTGGTGGCGACACAGCACACCGGTCCCTTCCAGCCCAGCCCCTACGCCTACATCCACCCGACACGCCCCCTGTCCTCCCCTCACGCTGCCCTGTCGCCGCTACACGCCCACACGGCCCTGGCGCCGCTCCGGCCCCTGGCGCCCCACGCTACACACTCCTCGCTCGGCTCGCACGCCTTCCACCCCGCCGCCGTGGCCTTTCCGTACCGGCCCATCCGCTGAGGACCCCGAGTTGGGACTACAGACCTGCCTTGCGGGGACCACCCTCCCTTGTAGGGACACCCCTCTCTTATGGGGACACCCCCCTCCCTACTGGGTCACGCCCCTTCTGCTGGGACACTTCATAACATACAGGCAGAGCAGCAACAGTAGACATTTTTAGGTTTGGGTTACGTTATGGGTTAAAGGGGTAGTGGAGTAGGTGTCAGTTACAACGTCAATAAAAAGCAAAAAAAACTTATCATAACGTTCTTGTTTCTACATTAACTCTTCAAATTCTTGTTGTACTTTGAGTCTGAGAATGAACTGTGAATTTTTTTTATGTACTAATGATACAGGTTTTTACCGTAAACATGCACTGTGGGAAAGGACTCTGTACACTGTGGCGAGTCCAACCTGATGGTGATAAGGCAGTTGCTGGTTTTATATTTTGGAAGTGCCACAGATTTAATACCTGTTTAAATAAGGCTGTTCTAGTGTAGGGGAAATCATCCTTAGGAGTTTTTCTAGATTGGAACAAGGTTTATTTTTTTTTCTATACAATACAAAAAAAGAGAAATGAGATCATGGTTACTTAAGTTGAGAAAGATTTTTTAAAATATGTCTCAAAAGACTAGCAACAGAGAGGGAGATTTTCTAGATATATATTTTTTTACGTACTTGCATGTAATAACCATTTTATCACCTGTTATAATGCAGCATTAGCAAGCTAAGTAATGAACACAGGATGGTTGAAGCATTGTATGAAACTGCTGTCTAGTGATAAAACCGAGAAGCTTATTAACGTTAAGACTTCCACAGCCATCCTTGTGTTTGATTGGCTCCTGGGGAAGGCAGCAACACCCAATGGTAGGTAGGCTGGCTGCCCCAAAGTTCATGGAAGGAAAAAAAACCTGCACAGCTCTTCCAGTTCACTGCTAACTGAAGGTTTGAAACAGGTTTGAAACTGGTTTGCTAAAACCCAGTGGAATCTCTTACTTAATTATCCACAAAGGCATTTCACATTCTGATGGGTATTCGCTTGTGCCAAAACGAGGTAGAGTCCTCTCAACGAAGCACTGGCAGTAAGGTTAACGATGTTGACGTGGTGTGAACAAATAAACAATTTGTACTTTAGAGTTGTGCATGTCAGCTTCTGTGTGTCTACTGTCTTCGAACATCGTACGGCGTTCATGTATATTATGTATATGCAACATTAAGGTTATTGACCGTCACTGCTCACATGTTCTAGGCTATAAGGTGAAGAAATTATTCATCTTAATGGTTTATCTTTGCAGTAAAATACATTCATTTCTGTATTGGGTAAAAAATGTTTGCACAACACAAACATTAAAGGATTGCTGTGTATATGGTTCAGTTTAGCTTGCATGCAAGTCAGTATATGCAGCGATAATTAAAGAGTGTTGGCTGCATTCTTTTGTACAACAAGCTTATTTGACAGCATGTCTGTCAGTTTATTACAAAATGTATTTCAACAGGTGTCGTACATTCAGATACTAATGTGTGTGTGTGACGTTCCTTCCTTTCGCTCCTTGATGCAACACGAATGGCTCCAGTATTTATCAGTGCCACTCATTTCTCAATGTTCTGACACAGTTGTGAGTTTTGAAAGCACCGGTGATTTTTAATTCATACATATGCATAAAAATCAACAGGTACATGTAAAACCTGAGCATCTGACTCCCCAGTTTATGTAACAAACTATACCATAAATTCTTTCACATAAAGCTACAAACATACCCTCTACCCACACAGCCCTCCACGTTCTCTACGACAGCCTGTTGGCTTTACAAATATATGGCATCTCATTTATTCCTATGCAGTGATAGATAAACCATTTAAAAGTTTTAGCTGTGTAATTGTGGGTTTTGAGTCCAACCCCTTTGCTTTTCCATGTCCCCATGCTGCCAAATCCCTCGTTAAGGAGCTTCAGACCATGGACTTCACACACTCACACAAACCCTCCTCGAATGCACTGATTTCATGCTACAGTAACACTATGCTGACTTCACTTCTTGGACCCGTCTAAAACCTTGAAACCATTTGACACTTATCTGAAGCAGTGCAAGTAACATACAACCTGATCGAGATCACCTAGGTGCACAAAATTAAGTCCCTATTAAGTATTCTAGATCCTCCACCTAATTTCCCCGTGTGTGTGTGTGTGTGTGTATCTATATATTATTAGTATTATAGTATTGTACAAGACTTCATTAAAGTATCCATTTAAATCTTGGAAGACCAGAGATGAGATGACCCAAAAAAACCCAATTTTCCTTATATTAGTAGATTAACTGCTTAATTGGTTACAAATCAAGAAATACTACAAGTCCTGACATCTTCTGTAACGAGACACGTTTGGCTCACAGTGAGCGAACAATACAGCACAGCCTCAGAGCCCACAGTTTCTTGATATAGCAGATAAAAGTTGAGATAGGAGGTTATGCATGGTGACCCCTGCCAATTCAGCTGAAGAAGAGCTCCTCGCAAATCCGCTGCGTGTCATCTGGTGATGTCACCTCGTGGCCTATCGTCCGGGAGTCTGCGTAGATCTCGTAATCGTTTCCTCCCTGATGGAGGAAGAAGGCAGAACTAGTCAAACCCAGAAAGGCAGCAAAGCGCTTGCTTTGGGTTGAATGCCCCGCATGTCACTGTTAGGACTCACTGGCTTAGTTTTGTCCCCGAAGAAATGGATGGTTTGGTACGAATCCTTCTCTACGATGCCCAAACAATACCGCTTATCCCAGCCTTCTGGAAATACATCGAAGCTGATCTGTCCTCCTATGGTGTGAGCAAACATACGCATACACGCACACGCACACATCCTTTTAGCTTTTTAGCTTCCTGGAATATGTCAAAAATCTAATGACATAAACATACAATAAGGAACAACACAGACCCACCAATGGAAAAAACTAGTCCTTTCCCAGCAAATTCCTCTCGTAGAGTGGCCACAAACGTCTCCCGAATCTTTTCTTTCTACAGGATACCGTGGACAGAGATTGGAGGGGTGGGGGGTCAAATTACCAGTATAACTGAAATCTAAGAATATACACCCAGGGGATTTTTACTATCTCATACCAATTTAAAAATTCACAAGAAATGTAACATGCATTGTGGATGCAAAACAAACAAATAAACAAGATAATAAAACCTTACCTTGTCAAGCTCAAAGAATTCGATTCGTTCTTGCTGGCTGCAGCTTCGGCCAATGGGAGAAACATTGAGCATTCCATTCCGAAACTCGATAAATGTGCCCCTAAGCATGTGAACATGAAATAATTGTTCGTTAGTTATATAATATCAAATTAATGAAGGGGAGAAGCCAGTCATAGCCCTCCAAAACAATGTCAGGGAACGGCCAGTGATTTATGTTCACAATGACTAGGAGTGAGCGAACACTCATGTTTTATGTTAGCAGAAGATCAGTGTTGGAAAAGCCAATGCCAATTTTGCTTACCTTTTCCTGGGTAGTTTGATCTTAGCCATATAATTTAAGCAGAAATTGATGAAATCCTGTAAAAGCTCCTCCCCTAGATACGCTTGAATACTCTGTTTGACGAAGATCAAGCGTAGTTGGATAAAAAAAACGAACGAAAACGGAACGAATGAGCAAATTTGTGGAGAGCAATGTTCAAGAGGAACGCGTTCCAGCCGCGGACGGTGACCATAAACAGTCACTCTTTACCTGCACAGAATGTAGCTGCCCAAACCTGTAGGCGACCAGACCGTTCTCAGCGAAGACATAATCCACGCAGTCTATTACTGTATTAAATGTGACAAATGAAATGCTATCAGTCACTCAACAAAAAGAGATAGAATAACAGAGCAGAGCATCTGCATTAAGAAATATGAAAAGAAAAGAACTTCATAGTTTGTTACTGTCCTACCATCATCACCCAGCTGTTCTTTGATCTTGACTAAATCTGAGCCTCCAACAACTCCAACTCGTATCCGTTGTCTTAGTTTGGTCAAGAACTGCTGCATGTGTGGAGTTACTCTCTAAAACACACACACACACACACACACACACACACCCACACACCCACCCTATAAATAACGAAAATTCCGTTTCACCGTTCCTCTTGACCTCTAACTATTAGCATAAAGATCTAGTTAGTGTTCTTTATTTAGCCAGTCAAGTTGTAAGTCAAGTCTTGAAAGCACTCTTTCGCATGTGACCAAGCAGGCATAAAGAATTCATGAATTTTGTTTTGATAACTTCGAAATAGAATGGTTTCGAAATATATGCACACAAAATCGAAAGTTTTGTTTATACCTTCAAATGTTACATTATTGTTTCACTTTTAAGCTAGTTAGCTAGCTAATGATCCTCTGCAGTTGTCACTAGCTAGCAACTATACTAACTATCTAGCCACCTATATCCGCGGTTACGTTCACTCACTTGTCGAGCTGCCGTTAAAGTCCCGTCAACATCAAACAGGCAAAGTGTTGTGGTGTCTACATCTGAATTAGTCATCTTAAAAAGTCGCTTTATATATAAATAATTTTGATATTGGTTTTGAATTAACCAGACCAAGGTACAGGAAGTCGATATGTTCACCAAATGCAACGTCACGAAGGCTGTGCTGTCGGCGTGGAGGGGTGTGTTCACTCGAGAAGACGCGACGCAGCAGGTCGGAGGAGCGCTGGCCGGTGTTAAAGGATGTGGGGTGTGTTCATTCTGCCTTCATCATTTGACAGAACTTCTGGAAATACAAAATTCCAACTGGAAGTGGTAGTTCACAAATATGAGTCATGCCATTAGGTAGACAAACAAACAAACAACAAAAACATTTTATGTAATGGAAAAGCAAGCAAGAAGATGAAAAACTTATATATATATATATTGATTTTGTTCAACTGGTGGTACTCCTTTGTATTTTAATTTATTTTCCCTTTTACGTTTCTCTTTGTTTTTAAAATTATTATTATTATTATTATTATTATTATTATTAGTAGTAGTAGTAGTAGTAGTAGTTACACATTAAAAGCTCAAAGCTTCAAAGCTTCCACAAACATACTGTTGGTGGCGAACACGGTTGCTGAAGCTGTTCTAATTCAACCTGCGAAGAAGAAAATCTTCGCAAGGAGGGAGATTCAGCGAGGAAAGTGAACTACGTAAACTTGTCGAGTTCTGGTTTCGATATTTCGGCGAAAGCTTGCAAAGGTACAAACTAGTAGCAGTCTATGAACATAGCTGGTACAGAACCAAAAAAGTGAATCTGTTATCTGAATATCAGTAGTACGTTAATATCAAGCTAATTAATATTAGTCTGTTCGGTGACGACCAGCTAGCAGTCTACATAGAAAGCGTTAGCTAGGTTAACTAACGCAAACAGTTACGTTTGCTACCAAACAGATAACAATTTTAAGCAGTTGCTTTATCCGAAGTGAGCTACTTAAAAATAAGGTTTTGGTGCGATGTTTACCCGGTCTATTACGAACATAGTTAGCTATCTAGCAAACTAAAGCTGGTTGCAGAGTGAATCTGGACATGATAGCTAGCAGTTCTCCATAGCAGCTAGCTGGTCAACGCAGTTAGCTCGCGACAACTAATACCTTATTCTAGCTCCACTAGATACACAGACAGACCGTATAGTTTGACTGAAATAAGATGAGTTCAAAATCCTAACAGCTATAACCAATAGTGTTCTGATTTTGTATTCATCACGCTGGTTATATTTCACTGATTCCCAAGTCCGTCATGCAGTTTTTAAGCATATTTCCCAAACTTATGTTCGGAAGCGAACTTAAACCATAGAGACTACAGCCTCCGCCACACTTGATTGACCTTCAAGGATTTTTTATAAGTGGTTTTGGGTGTGTAAGAAGTTGACTCTGAATTATACAGTGCTTGGGGGCATATAGAACTTTTGACAGTCAGCTCCTAAGACCAAAACTTCTCGAAATAGCACACTTTTCTGGTATGGTACAACTTTGAGTACCCATGTACTTTGACCACTCGCAGGTAGGCTCAGGGATATTAGATTTTGCTATTGTTGCACCTGCTTGTGGTTGTTATTGGTCGCCTTTGGGCTTGCCAAAGCTTTTGTTGTCCCTCATGTAATTTGCAGAAACGGTTAAATAGTGTTAAGCATCTGAATTAAATAGGCTGTCTGATTTCCTCTTTGTAATGCATGCAAGCTATCTGGTTAAGTTTACGGGCTTTGATGCTCAAAACCAAGAAGGAATCAATCATGTTTCATATAACTTGAATGAAAGAATAAAAATCACTTAATATATCTGTAAACCTAGGACTACAGTATGAAAGCTGTATGAGATGGATGAAAATTCAAAGGTACCTTATAGGCTGTGCAGTTTATGTATAGAAGAATTTTATTTGCTTACACTTGTTTAAGTTTTTTAAATGTTAAGTTTCTCACCTCTACAGCACAAAGGCTTTTGCAAGTTGCCAGAATGGGTGATCTGGAGGACGATACCACCATCTTTTCCACACTGAAATCTTTCAAGAGTTTAATCTCTCGTCCTGACCGCTCTTTGCTTGAGGCAGAGCCTGCTTATGGAAGAAGTGACCTTCAGAAGCTGTACACCCAAAGAGTGGAGGTTAGTCACAATCCATTTGCATTAACAGCATTTGGTAGATGTTCTTCTCCAGGGTGATGTACATATTGGTCAGTATGACAGTAAGTGTGCTACCTGGGAAACGGAACTCATGTCTTTGGTGTTATTAGCACCAAACCCCTCATCCGTCACTGTATTTCTCTGCTTAATACTTACTAGAAGATCAGCTCGAGCTGTAGAATTGATGAATATTTATTTTAAGGAGTGCGACTGCTTCCAACAAAAAAATAGTAATTTGTCAGTTTTTGTGTAACCGTTTAGGGATTTTGTATGTTTTTTTATTTTATTTTGCATGTTCCTTTTTTATTTTGCCTATTACTTTGTATTTGCATATCATGTTATGCACAAATAAAAAATAATAGGCAAAAAAAGTGAAGACTTTTAATGTGTAGAATGTTTGGTCACAGTGAGTGTGTCATGCGTTGTGTCATCACTTGGCGCCTTTCAGATGGAGGAGGCAGCAGAGCGAATCCGCTCCCACACCAGCCTCCTGCAGCTAACGCAGGAGAAACAGCAGATGGAGCTCAGTCACAAAAGAGCACGCATCGAGCTGGAGAAAGAGGCTCACATCAGCTCCAGGGACCTGCAGGTGTTTGGCACCCTACAAATTGTATTATTTTTTTTGTCTTCCTTTGAAGTGGTGTGAGAGGTCAAAGTTACCACGGCTGAAATCCCCCACCCGCTTTGCAGTCCCTTTTTGCTGTTTTCTAGAGGTGTAGCACCATGGTCAAAGAACAATGGTTCAGAAGTTCATGGTTTTGACACCGGCTGTTCGTTATTGCTGCCATGTCCCTGGGCACTTAAAACCGCAGCGTAGTGGCTGTCAGCAAATGATGGTTGCTTTGGTCAAAGTGTGGGCTACATGGAAAAGAAAATTTTGAAATAAAATGAACTTGCAAAATGTGTACTGGCTAGGACTACACAATGTTGTACTGTTTGAACTTCTGTGAATGTAAATTTGAGGTAAAGACACACAAGTGGAACACACCTACTCCTTTTATTCAATCTGCTTATTGCTTATGTGTAGTGTATAGTTAGTTTTAACATTTTGACAAGTTACATTGTTGTTGTTAATTGTCATTAAGTAATGAATTAAATGAATGAATTAATGAATAATTTTTTAATGCCCACTGATACATTTGTTCTGTTTTTCTTAAACAGAGGCAAGTTGACCGGAACCAGGACCTGCTGACAAAGATCAGGCGTCTCGAGGAAAAAGAGGAGAAAGCAGGCCAAGCTCTTAATGAACAGATGGAAAACAACAAGGCCCTACAGCAGACTCTTGAGGAACTCCATAAGCAAGCTGCTGACAAGGACAACAAGCTCGCCGAGGCCGACCAGGTAGATAGGGAGAGTGGATCTGGGGAAGGTACTCATCACTGCTGATAAAGATCATTACGATTCCTGTGTGTGTGTGTGTGTGTGTGTGTGTGTGTGTCTGCCCTAGATGGTCAGTGAACTGAAAGATGAGTTGCGAACAGTTAACCAGCAGCTACAGATTCAAGAGTCCAAATTCTCCACACAGAACCTGGAGAACCAGGCCTTACAGGAACAGCTAGAGATGCAGCGAAAGTACAAAAAAAAAAAAAAAAAAAAAAAAAATATATATATATATATATATATATATACCATGTCCGTGGTTTTTCATATATTAAATCTTGTCAGAACTCCAGCTTTATGTTGTCACAATTCTTGTTACGTTTGACCCCGATAGAAAATACCAGGAGCTTAACCAAAAGTACCAGAGTCTACTGACATCTCAGATGTCCAGCTCGGACAGCGACCTCAAGATTAAGGTCAGCATCGCCATCTCTACACGGGGTTGGATGCTTTAAATTGCTGAAGTAAACCCTCTTGTGATTTTGTTTTATTAACGTGTGGGGATAAGTCCAGTTTCGATTTAAAAGAATTCTTAAATCTTTGTGGCCGGGGCATCAGAGGTGCTTTGTCTCTCCCTGTCTGCAGGAGCTGAAGCGGCGTCTGGCTCTCCAAGAGCAGGACTCGATCATAGTAAAGAACATGAAGAGCGAGGTGGCCAGACTGCCAGAGCTGGAGAGAGACCTCAGACGTCTTAAGGAGGAGAACTTGTACCTCAGGTACCTGGGCCACTTTTGAATTGCGTATCATTTTTGCATAATAACTTTTGAATAATTGTGGCCGTGCTCATTATGTACACGTAATTTGTAACCCCAGATTATTCATTCATTATTTGGTTCACAACTCAAAAGTGTTTTTTTTCTTAACATGCAATACTCTTGTAAACAGGCCTGTAGCCTGATCTGTAGGCAGAGACCATGTTTTTAATTTTGTCTGTAAACCTTGGACGACAACAACAACAACAAAAATAAACAAAGCACAGTGAAATGCTGTTGCTGGGAATTTCTTAATTTAAAGCTCTTCCATTCAAATTTGCAGTATAGTATCACTATAATGTAATCACTACGATTTAAGATGCCTTTTACATCTCTTGTACTGTAGGAGGTATTTTGCGAGTATGATGCTGGCACTGTTATATTGCCAGTGAAGAAACAAGTGACTCTTTGAATTTTTTGGGCAAGTTTATTGTGATCTTTGTATTTTTAAACATTTTATACAGTTCCTGGGTTCTTTTCCTCCTGAAGAGGCACTTTGTAGCCTAACAGGATTGGTTTAGATTCTGTGCGAAGCCCTTTATTATACATTGGTTAGTGGAAACAAAAAACTTCTCTTTGGAGAGGTCCTTGTGCTAATAGCATGATCAGATTCTTGGCTGCACTGTCTGATTCAAATGAAAAGGGAATTATTTGTGTTCTTGCAGTTGTCCGGAACATTCTATGCAGGAGAAGTGTCCACCTCCTCCACAAGGATTGATATGTACTTCACATGATGTCCTTTTTGGACTTTACCGGCATCCATAGGCTGCAAAGATTTGTTATGGTCAGATATGATGGTATCCTAATACAATGGATCCTCTTGAGAAGCTTAAGATATCTGGTGGGTGGGCACACCTTTCTCTATTCCAACAAGGTCAAGCTTATCTGTAGAAGCCCATGATCCAAACATTGATTTTGAACGTCTGCCCGTACATACGGTCCCTTTTTGGCTGGAGTACAGGTCTTTTATGTCTGTCACTTCACTGTGGAGTGATGCCGATAGAGACACGAAATGCCTGGTTCTCTCTGTGCCAAGAGTGTTTGCGCGTGGGCGTGCGTGGGTGTGTGTTGGGCGTGCGTGGGTGTGTGTTGCCTCTTTCCCAATCACTTTTGCACAGATAAATCTGATCTTCATGTTCAGTGAACGTTCTCCTTCAACCGTCGTCTTATAAATGTTCATTTTGCCAGCGCCTTACCGTCTTTTCTTCCTCGTTCAGGGAAATGAAGGAGAACAGCAGCCTCCTGAAAGAGGAGACGGAGGGCTTGAGGAGGAAGCTGGAGAGAATGGAGAAAGTTCTAGAAGAGAAGCTGAAACTGGAGTCAGAAAAAGAGGTAAAGAAGCAGTCAATACGAAGTAAAACACTGACTGCTCTTTGTCCACAACATTCCTTACACTATATAGGATGCCATTGTTAATATTTTCAAGCAAAAACTCATGCCATTTGAGAAAGGTATAACCTTTTGGCCATATTCAAGTCTTAGTCCAATTATTTTTTTTATTCATGAAACAAAAATAGTACGAATGTTTAGCCCTGTAGTGAACTTGGCTACCTGTAAACATGCCCATAGGGTGAGAAGTGCTTCATGTAACTGTGAGCACCCCATAGGCAGCACTAAAATATCACCTCAACATAAACCCACCACTGTGAAATCGGTCGTTCAGTAATTTTACAGCCACAAAAGGGGAGCTCGGACAAACGAAGCGAGATTTCCTGTTCGGTTGATTAATTTTCCTCACGGATATGCATGACTCCCGTGATTCTGACACTCTGCGCTAATGACGGCGAAGAACTTCTCCTAGCCGTACCAACAAACTGACGTAGTTTTAATTTCTGGAGGTTGTTTGTTTGTTAGTTTTTTTTGCGCTAAGCACGAGAGAATTTGAGAAGCCTTTGTAACACATGCTGGGCTCCCAGCCCCTCCCCCCTTTCAGATTTTTATCATCATGTATGTCATGTACGTCATGTATTATCGACATGTATGCCCTGTTACCTGCTAATATAACTGTTAACGTAGTCGAGACAGCTTGGGGTTGGAGGCCTGTTTGCAAGTTGTATGGTAGCTAGTTATATGTGGAGTTATATGTAAATGACCTGCATTATTTTGACCAAATTTATTTACATTTCTTGGATTGTGTAAAAACCATGATTCAGAACACCCTTATAACACCAAACTAGAACGTTATAGAACGTTAGCTGTCTCTTTACGTATAGTAGTATTGCAAAGGTTTATTATAAACGATGATGCATTGTGCAGTCCTGTGTAATACCTGTGTTACACTGGGCTCTTTTGCCTTAAAGCCAATGTGTTCTTTAAGGAATTCTTTGAAGAAGCAATGCTAACATGGGTAATAACAAATGCAAGCTAATAGCTGCTAATTAACAAAAAGTCATTTTCCTATTGCTTATTCCGTACTGGTTAGTGTAATTAGCATTTTGACTGGGCTGTCTATCCTGTAATTGAGAATCATTTGATTGCATTTTGATTACGCCCATTTTCAACAGAAACTAGGGCAGGAACTGCAGTCTTGGGAGAACATTGGACAGATGACTGGTTTAAACATAAGGTAAGCAATAGAATATTCTTCTGAATCTGGTGGAGATGTACAATGTAATGTATGTGTATGTATTTGCAGTTAGTGTTTTCTATTCTCATTGTGAAGTTTTGTGTTTATATTTGTTTAATTTATATTTTTGTTTGTTTTCTTGCGTACACCGGCAAAAGAATTGACCACTAGAGGGTACCATGATTTAAAAATAACTAAAAAAATAAATAATTGTTTGCACTTCTGTAGCCCTCAAGCAGGAGTGTATTGCTTGTGTGTTTAATATATTTATCAGTGTGTTCAGTGTAGTGCTTCTGATGCGAGATCATTCAACACCGTGGCTCTTTGTTAATGTCAGGGTCGTATCTCCAGCAAAAAACAAACAAAAACAAAGAACTGCATATTTATCTACAGGTTATCAAATGCATTAGCATACATACTTCTGCAGTGTACTCTGTGTTCGAGGTCTCTGGTTTTTACTTTTGGAATAGAATAAATTTACTTTATATATATGATATATAAATATAAAAAATATATAATATACAAGTGATTCGCATGTTTTGTTTGTTTGCTACACTTGCTCTAGTATCCAGTTGGAAACAAAAAAAAACAAAGTCTGGACACCAGAATGTTTTCACCTGTTATCTGTGGGGAAATTATGTAAATTTGATTTTTCAGTCAGCTGGGGCTCCTGTCATGGAAAACTGAATTTCTGTTACTTTATTGAAATGAATTTAAGTATATTGTTTACATTTAAATATTGTTTACATATTAATACAGTCCATACAGTCCATAAATGTAATCTAAGCTGAAAAAAAGCCCCCTTCTGAAATAACTGTTTCTGTGATGTCATGACAACCCCCTATTTACATATCTCTATTAAGCTATTAAGCCTACATCAGTTTAGCTCCACCCACATACACTGCAGTTTACAAGCACGTTACTGAGGACTTCATGAACAAAGCTCAAAAAGGGATGACCAGTCTTTTATATTTTAAGGGGTACAGAAAGGCTGGAAAATGGTTGATTTGAAACATAAAGCCGAACAAATGTAAGTGGAAAAATGTAGGATTTGAGCCCTTTTAACATCCTCTCTAAGAATAGTAATGCTTATTAACTTCAAATGCCCCATATAGTCGTTATCGCCGTTGGACGTAACATTTCTTATCTGGTCTTAATTTCCTAATGGAGTAAATTGTTCATGCTTCGCCTCTTCTGTCTTTAGAAGACTTCACAGCCGTTCAGGAAATATTACTTCTGTGAAATGGAGATGAATAAAAGAGAGAGACATGCGAGCAAGCATGAAAAAAAATGTAAAACACACACAAAAGCATTCTGTAGTTGCACGACGGTGTTCTACATTCAAATGAAACACAAACGAACCGCATGCCAGCCTGATAACGTCCTGGAATAGGAGGTGTGGCCTGTTCTTGCCAGCGTGGTGAATGCAGGGACTATTTAGACATGCAAGTCAGGCCCCAAACTCATGGTGTCTGAATCCTGCTACAGCCTGATTTGCACAATTGCACTTGATGAGTCAAGGAAATAATTATTCTAATCTAGTAAAGTTACTTAGTTGTCTGAGTAAATTGCCAAGTGGTAAAATGGCACCAAGCTCGCGATGAAGCTTCGTACCTGAAGACGAGATTCGACTGATGCGAACACCAAACGGCATCGATTAATTATTTGTGACTCATCTGAGCCAGTGTCCGGGCTGGCTTTTATAACCGCCGCGAAATTGCTCCGTTCTCGTCACATGATTTAAACTGCAGTTTGCGAGGTCGCTCCTTGGATTCTGTAGATTTGTGGTCGTAATATAACATTGGCTCCGACTCTCGCCGTTTTAAGCCATTAAACAATGATGGATTATTTAGTTTCTTTGCGGTTGGCAGTTAAAGGCGTGGGTAACATGGAGGTAATTAGCTTGGGGAGCGGTGGGTAGGGTCCAGCTCCAGCTTTTCATTAGACTTTTCATTAGCTTCAGCGGGAACTGGACATGAGCCATCGAGTAGCTGCAGAGTCCTTATCACCAGGGCACGGTCTCTGGCCAGCACAGCCCACCACAGATGCAGCTTCCATTTGAATTCTCCCGTAGGTTGAAACTGGAAGCCCCAGATGTCGGTAGCTAAATCAGGACAATTCTGTCATTGGCTCTTATCTCGCCGGAGGCACGTGTCCGATTGATTAAATGAAACTAGTTCGGAATCAAGTTAAATGCAAAGATACCCCCCTCCACCCCCGTACTTTGTGTAATTTGCAATGTGTTGACACAGTTGTAGGTAAGAAGCTTATTAATGTGAAGAAGCCTATTAAAGGTTTTCATGATCTTTAATGATGAACTTTTGAACGGTTGGCGGTTAGTTTGCTGTGTCTTAGTTGAATGTTGTTCCAAAAGGAACTGTTTTTCACAAAAGGAGATGCGATTCAAGTATTTTTCTTAATAGGAAACCAGAGGACTTGTCCAGGGAAGTTATACAAATTCAACAGCGGGAGCTGAATTTGAAACAGCAGAACTACACGCTCACAAGCAAGTAAGGAAAACACACACACACACACACACACACACACTTTGTAACTGTGTTTCCGGAGTCATTCTTTGTCATGTAAAAGAAGCACTTGCAGAAAGACATGTACATATGACCTCATTAATAAAGGTCACACACCCCTCCCCCCCTTAGTGTGTTAATAACCTGTGTTCTTAATACAGGTGTTTGTTTTAAAAATGCATTAGCAGTTAATGTACTTTGGCTTAATTACCAGTGCAGTGCTGATTGGCTACATGTGAAAAATGCAGTGGGTTTTTATATTTTTTTATTTATTTTTTTAAATTGTAATGCTGAAAGGCATTTCCTCTGAATGCAAATAATTGCTCCTGTTTATGGACAAAAGTAATTAGGGCCACTAATTGGCCACTTTCATCTGCATTCATTTCTGTATCATAGTTACTTGGATGTTGGCTGTTCAATTTTAGGACTTGCAAAATTTACTAACATTGTGGCCTTGGTTTGGTTTAGTTGCTTTAATTATCTAAACAAGCATGAAATGTTCATCCACTGGTGAAGAGCTAACTAGCAGTATTGAAATGTTCTCCATAATCCACTGGTGAAGAGCTAACTAGCAGTATTGAAATGTTCTCCACAATCCACTGGTGAAGAGCTAACTAGCAGTATTGAAATGTTCTCCACAATCCACTGGTGAAGAGCTAACTAGCAGTATTGTCCAGCTAGGCTGTTCGCTTCCTGTTGGTGGAGCTTGGTGATGAGGGTGTCTAATCAATTCTGTGAGAGCTCAAGAGCAGTAGGACTTTAATGTGTTTGTCACACGAGTCACTCCAGTAGATTATGAACATTATGAATTCACATCAGTAGCAATGGAACAGAGGACCAGGCCACGCTTCAGTGTTAGAGACTGACATTAGTGGGTTTTCATTGGCCGATGCCGATATTTAGAGACCGGGGAGGATGGTGGCAGATTATATGTATTACTGATGTGGTGGTTTATTTTAACACTTATTCAATTTATTAAATATTGTTATAAGAAATGAGACAGTTGCTGAAGTTCTTGTTTGCATTGTCTAATTAAGTAGATCTATTCTCTCTGTAGTACACTTATGTTTAATGAAAAAAAAATCAACTAAATGCTAGGAAATAAAAATCAATTAATGCTGATAATCTCTAAATGGCATTAAATTGGACAGCCAGTTACTAATGACCATCATGGATTAGAAAAAATAAAAATTTTAGAGATTTGCTGGACTTTACTAGAGGATTTTAAGTTATGCAAGATGCTCAACTTGTGCTTGGACTCCTGAAAATGTTGTTTTAAAAGCAAATGGTTTTCGAAATTTTATTTGTATAGCCAGGCCAGGGTCTCTCTTCTCTTCCTCTCTCAGGGTCTAAAGTTCTCTTTAACCACCTGGCTAGATTTTCTTCACTCCTTTCTCTTTAGCCATCATTCGCATTCTAATTCAGACAGTAATTGGTCGATGGATGTTGGAATATGTCAGAACACATCTTGTTGCTTGAGTGGTCCAGTCAACTCGAGCTCTGTTGTTTCTAATGAGGTCAGACCATCTCAGCATAAACAGTTTTTACTGAGTACGAATCATGTGTCGGGAGTATCACAACAACATGACTTGCTCTTACTACATTCAGCGTCTCTTTAAAGGCGTTTAAAGTCCTTATAGTTAAAGTCTCCATCACAATCTATTTCTTTTTTTTTTTTGTGAGAACACTATGCCGGTGTTGGCATGGTGACGGGTGCTGTTTGCTTTTGATCTGATGTTAGTGGAAGTGCTGATCACTGATCTATTACTGATCACCGATCTATATACCTCTTACAGTTTACAAAACAACCGGGAGACACGGGTTTGATTTTTACCATAGTTTCAGCCATAACCATGGCTGGTATTGCCTCAGACTTTACTGTAATACTGTTTACTGTAAACTGTTTCTTCCACGTTTTGTGCAGCTTTTGCACAAAAATGCAGATACACAGATAGTCCACAACGTTAAAGCCAAAGGCCTAAATACTGTCTAGGTCCTGCCAAAATGTCTTTGATCCATTAGTGCATGGACTTCACAAGACCTTTGAAGCTGTCCTGTGGTTGCTGGCACCAAGACACTAGCAACATATTCTTTTAAGTCCTGTAAGTTGCAAGGTGGGAATCTCCAAGGATCTCACAAACACTTGGTAGGGCTGAGATTTGGGGAATTTGGAGGCCTAGACAAACACCTTGAACATGTTCCTCAAACCGCTCCTGAAGAATTTTTGCAGTGTGGCAGGGGGAATTATCCTGCCGAGAGAGGCCACAGCCGTTAAAAGAATACCTTTTTCGATGAAGGAGCGTGCTTGACCGTCCACGAGATGTAAAAGAAAACGTGTTTTGTCAGACCAGGCCACCACCTTCTGCTGCCCCAGGGTCCAGCTAACCGTCGCAAGTATAATGTCACACGGTCCACCTGTATGGTCCCTTGATCGTCCCTCTCCACTGATGTTTCGACTCCAAACTGGTGCTCAACAGTGGAAAATAAGGGGTCGCCAGTTTATTTCAGCAGCTGTAGTAGAGTTTTCACCGTTAACACCAGTTTTGAACTTCTCATGAGCTTGGAGTCAAAATTGCATAGCCATTACATACAGCCAGTGTAATTAAAACCAAAAGGTTATCATCTGTTTTGATTAGTTTTGAGATAAACAATGCTGTCACTATGAAAACACACTCACACACACTAAAGCTCAACGAGTCACTATGTTCATTAATAGCAGCACTTACCTAGAGGGTGAATATAACTCGTACTAGATTCTAGCAAGAGAGCTCTTTCTCGACAAGTGACAACGAAGTATGTCCTGTAATTTTTTTTCCTTTTCTTTCAAAACTGTGCCCACTGCTTATTGCTATTGGTGTAACGGCAGATGACCTATAGAAATGGACCCCGACAGGATTACAAAACCGTACGAAACGCATAATAAATCAGAGCCGTCATGCGAAATGTCACCGACAAGTTGCACGAAGACGGCAGGGAGCGAGGAAGATTTTGGGCGGGAACCGAGCTGAGCTCCTCCTCTGTGGAATTTTTACTTGATCATTAAGGATATGACGCAGTGCAGATTTTCTACTTCCACACCTATTTTGTTGCCGTATTCCACAGCATGTACTCTGCAGTCAAATTTGTGGGCACAGCTTCCAGTTAAGAAGTTCCTTTCCTTTATGTTTTCTGAGCAAAGATACAGAAACGTTGACGTCCGTTTGGCACCCATGTTCTACACGAGCCTGTTTGTTTAACTTATTTCTTGTTACGACATTGCTTAAATACTCGGCCATTCATAAATGCACGACTGTTCTCAGCTGATGCTGGAGTTTAATTGCTTCGTTTGCATAAGTCCCAAGATTCTTTGCCAAGTGGTGTTCAAAGTTATGTATGCAGTCAATTAGTCCATGACATTCTGTTTGTGTAGATGATCATTAAGTGCGGTTTTCCCTATTGTGTAAATTATAAACTGGAATGGTTTAATAACTGAAGTTAGAAGCTGAAGTAAGAAATGGTGATTTTACTCTAGGAAAAAAAAAATTAATGACCTGCGGTTTCACAGCATGGAAGAAGGGTGGAGGGGAGGGCATGAAGGAGTGGAAATACTTTCTTTTGCTCCACCCTGGATCAAATGTATCGCAATAAACGATTATATTGATTAGCAGCTCAAGGCTAGCGCACGTCACCCCTAATATAATTATTACATCAGTCTTTCCATTATGTTCTCTTTACATTAATGAACAGAAAACGGGTTTATGTTTTGATTAGCATAGTTAAATCAGCAACAACAACAAAAAAAAAGATTTTGTATGTCAGGTTTTGGGAGGGCGAGAGCCCAAATAGAACCGCAGTTTTGCTTGTTGTATTCCAGATTTTAAATTGACTGCTATTAAGGCTGAACTCCTCTTCCTCCTCCTCTTCCTCTTCCTCCTCCTGCCCCCTTTTGCTGACCAGTTCAGTGAAAATCCTACATCCTGCATGTCCACTAAATGCATAACTAGGTGATTACAGCCAAGATGATGGAGCTTTAATCTTTTAATGCCCACCCAGACCTTTTCTCAGGACTTGGACGCTTTAGCCATTTCATTCTCAAAGTGGAAGCACTGATGAGATTTCAAACCCCTCCCCACTCTCTTTCCGCCGCGTGGCGTGAGCCGTCCCGTCACCCCGCGCCGTCCTGTTACCCCGCACCTTTCCTTTTACAGCCCCCCCCCCCCCCCCGCTTCAGACGTCCAATTAATCCGTGAGAACGGCCGGGCTCGGCTCCTGGAATCAATTCATGATTTAAGTGAATTTACTAACAAATGGAGGGGGGGGGGTTGGGTTTGCAGCGTGAACGATATCCTAGGGGAGGTGAGGACGAGGACGCCGGCGGGATTAGATTATGGATCCTCGCCCGCTCCAGTGCTCGGTTATTTTCATCGCCGCTCAATTTGGTCTGAATGACCAGCATCTGGAGGAGATGAGATGTTAATCAGGCCCGGTTATGGGGCAGCGTGGCTGTTTTCATCAACCAGCACTCGAGAGAGAGAGAGAGAGGAGGGAGGGAGTGTGTGTGTGTGTGTGTGAATGGTGTGTGCGCACGCATGCGTTCTCCCAGCCATCAGCCACTCGTTTGATGGTATTGACCTCTTGCTGGGAGTAATTTCACCCACTATGCAGAGTCAAGTGGAAGTGGCTTCTCCCAGTCAAACTCTATCTGCGTCAAACCCGTTACTCTCGGCGGCGCGTTGGCAACACCCGTGCCACGGCGGGCAGAGCTGCACGTGATTCACTCCACCACCGCTGGTTCATTCACAGCTACCAGAGACGCCCGTATTTTGCACCTTATGGCTTCAAATCTGTGGTTATTTCTTGTGCTGTAAAATGGTCTTTCTCTTGCCAAAATCCGTTTCGAAATACTTGACACTTATCTTTTTTTTTAGCGTTTCTGCCACATAGTGGTTTCCTAAAACTAAAGTTATAGATAAATCTCCTCTCCTCTACAACACGCGTTGTACACGTGATTCTTTTAGGCCGAATTTGTTTTATGTTTAATTACAGTTAATTTTGGAACAGCTCTTCCAAATCTCGACCGGCTCCCATCAGATCTCGTCGAAAGTGTGAACTGCGATTATCTATGCGGTTTAACTGTCGCTGCCTCAGTTGTTTGTTTACAGCCGTGCATTTGTCCTGTGAAGTTCTAGCATAAATCCTACTGGTACCTGTGCAGTGACCTAAATTCAATTGTCCCTGTGCGTTTCGTGTAATCGAGTTCTGATATCACATGAAACACGAGCTGTTCAATTTGTTTTACGGTCGGAAGGGAAGATTAGCTTAATGTAAATGTACTCCAGCTCAAAGAGCTTTAGCTGAGCTAAACTAGGATTGTTTTATTGGCAGCCGAGATGTATTTCTTGAGCATCCTTAATGCAGCCTAATTGTGGTTTTGGTCAATGCAAGAACATCAATAAGATGTTCTGCATGAGGAGAAAACATGCAACCTGTTGTAAATAAAACGTATGGACTGATTTAACTGATTTAATTTAAATCCATCTCCCAAACAAGCAAACAAACAAATAAACAATCAAACAAAAACCCAATGCTGTGGCCACCTCCCAGTGCTTGTGGTGCACATGTAGTGTTTGCACGTATGAAGTGACGTTTCTCCTCCCCCCAGCATTCGCTCGGCGGAGGCGTCTCACGCTCAGCTGCAGGCCGAGGCCTTGGAGCTGCGGGCCAAAGCAGCAGAAGAGCAGAAGAAGCGCGAGAACCAGGACGCGCTCGTCCGTCGCCTGCAGAAGAGAGCGCTTCTCCTCACAAAGGTGTGCTGGTCCACACACACACACACACACACACACACACACGAGGGAAGATTTTGCTGGCTTCTATTCCTGCTTACCAAACTGAACAGTTGGTTTCGCGCTGTTGTTGGACACATGCAAGGTTGAACCATGTAACCCAGGTGCGTTCCTCCAGATTGAAACACAGCAGCTTCGAATCGCTGCCAAGTTTCAGAAGCCTTCGACCATTTCGGTCATGTAGTGATGCTATGAGTCATAAATCCGTCCAGAAATACATCAACTCCACCCCCAAGCGACTAGTTAGTGTTTGAATATTTTGATTCCCAAGTGTTTCGTGCATTACGGCAGCCGTGTTACAGAGGTGACGCGTCCTCGAGCGCTGGGACTCTGTCCCGGGGGAGGACCATGTCTCTCTCTCTTCCTTTGCATTTTATCCGGCCCTTGAGTCGTCACCGTCTGGCCACTCCTGCGCTCTGCAGACGAGGACGTCTGTTCAAAACGAACCCTTCTGCTTACGACCACGAAACGACACCAGCCCTGATGGACGTTGTTCACACCGTAACATTATCTCTAACTGAGGGAGATCATCATTACTGTTGTTAATTTTATTTTATAAAGTCATTTTCCACGAGGGCATTTCGCTACAGCGCATGACTGGAAGAAAAGGCTTTTCCCAGCGAAATGAACCACGCGCTCCCCGTCACACGCTTCCATCGCTCAGCGGCAGTCCGTAACTTGATTATAGGCTACTCGTGACGGCGCCATGACACCCCGTTAATCACATTAGCATTCAGATTTGAACGGCTTGTTTGCTGTGTTCGAATGCTTTAAAATTGTCATAATTGTCAGACGTGTTACAAGGGTGGGGGGGGGGGGTTGGGTTTAAAAACGTTCGTGAAAATGTTGCTATGTGAGGATTGAACCGAGTTGCTTTTGTCGTGTGTGTGTGTGTGTGTGTGTGAGTGAA
>JAOYMR010000013.1:2606373-2619298 GCA_025802075.1 Tenebrosternarchus preto | reverse complement strand
CCCGGGCGCCCCCCCCCGCGGCGACAACCAGTCGTGACAATGTCGCTCTTTGTGGCTTGAACCGAGTTGCTTTTGTCGTGTGTGTGTGTGTGTGTGTGTGTGTGTGTGTGTGTGTGTGTGTGTGTGTGTGAGACGCTTAGATGAGCTGATGTCATGAAGCGAGAACATTTCATGCTGGAGTGCTTGTTTGGCCCACAGCATCACACTTTTACGACACTTCTTACTCCCCGTTATATGACTGCCCTCCTTGACTGAGTGCACCATACTACACACACACACACACACACACACACACACACTTTTTTCAAAGTCACGATAACATATAGGGATCCATCTTCTTATGTTGTATTCCCAGAACGGACAGTAATACACGGTAAACGAGAAGGATCCAACGTGTGCTTAGATTAAATCCTTGCTCACAGCAAAAACCACGTTTTTATGTTGCCTCAGGGCTGATGGATGTTAACTCCAGATTAAAATAATCCTGATGTATGCTGAGATGGAGCTGCCTACCATGAGCCACATCTTTCTGGCTTCGCCCGCGTCCTTCGTAAACGATCATCAACCACTGGATTAACGTGAAGTGTTTTTTAAACTATACGCTCGTTGGTCGTTGGCTGGCTGCTGGCGGGGACGCCCCGCGTGACCCCCCGACCGCGACGTGCAGATCCGGCGAAACGCTGCGCGGTGACGTCCGCGGGACGGAACCCCGTACTTTAAAAGGGAACGAAGAGTCTGGGTTTCCTTCGATCGCAGCGCAAACGGAGTGTGAGCTTCGGTTTAATCTGGCGCACGTGAGTAAACGTGAACAGGCCAGGCTGTGTGTTTATGGCTCCTTATTATACCTGTTGGAGCTTCTTTGGAGGGGGGGGGGGTTGGGTGTTTGTATTCCCTGTTCATTTGCCGCATCTCTGGGTAATGAATCACAAGGTGTTATTGATCCTTCAGGCCTCAGCTTTAACGGCAAGATTTGATTTCTGTTTAATCGAGTCTAAAATGAGATCTTTACACCGTCCTTCTCTTCTCTCGCGGGGGGAGGGGAGGGGGGGGGTTTTGGCGTTAGTCTTCTCTCGGTGCTTTTTTTTTTTCCTTGCGTCTGTTTTAATGCACAGACCGAGAGTAAAGTAAGGCACAATACCTGTGAAACACGCTCGCACTTTTAAAGCTAGTTAATTTTTTTTGATCGATTTCGAGCTCCGGCAGAATTTGTTTGACTGGCTGTTTCGTGTGCCGCGTCTGCCATGTAGCCGGTATGCGTCTTGCTGAATCTTCATTCACCAGGAGCGACGCGCTGCTGGAGCACTTCGTGGGGAATATTCCACGCTCTGAAGTTCAGCTCTTCTCTTGGAAAAGCAGTCGACGCGGGGCTAATAAGCACAAATGCGCAGATCCTCATCCGACAGGTTCCCTGCTCGTTGAAGACCCTCTAGCTTCTCAGTCTTCGCAACACAGCTGAGCGTTGGCCAGTGGTCAGGGAGTTCACTACTGACTGACCGCTTTTGAGCGCGTATGTGCTCGGAGCTTTTTTGCTTTATCGGTCAGGAGCTCCCCTCCCCCTTCCTAGGCTCGAGGATTGAGACGTCTGTGTGCATGTGCGTTTTTCAGGAACGAGACGGCATGAGGGCCATACTGGAGTCGTACGACAGCGAGCTGGCTGCCAGCGAGTACGCCCCTCAGCTCAGCCGCAGGGTCCGAGAGGCGGAGGACATGCTTCAGAAGGTCCAGGCTCACAACACCGAAATGGAGGTGAAGACTTCACTTTCCATGATGCGCTTAATTAGCACACTGATGGAGTCAACTCTAAAGAGTGTGATGGCCAACTCTAAACAAGTCTCCCTCTCTCTCTCCCTCCCTCTCTCTCTCTCTCTCTCTCTCTCTCTCTCTCTCTTCTCACCCTTTATTTTTGTTCTGGTAGGCTCAGCTATCCAAAGCCCAAGAGGATGTTGGCACCTTCAAACTGCAAGCTCAGGCGGTATGTTACGCTTATCATGAACTCATTATCTTGCTCTATCTCTCTCTCTCTCTCTCTCTCCTTTCCTCCTCCTCTCTCTCTCAGTCTCTGCTCTCTCTGTCTCACACATGCACCCCCACACACACACACACACACACCCTGGGAGGGCACTTTTGCCTCTCTGGTCTAGTGTGCTTCCTTACTATCCTCCAGTAGATTTTAAAACAAACTTTTGCAGTAAAACGTTTGAACAGAGCGATGAAAAACCTAAGCAAAACGAATACATTGTAAACGAGTGATAAAAAACCCCCCCCACGAAACAAAAATATTTCAGTTAAGATCTCTCTGAGGTCGTTCTGCTGGTCCATCCTTGGTCCATCTGTGAACCAGGACTCGCGGTTTAGTTCAGCGTTTTGTTCTTTGTGACTCCGACAGCGATCACAGATGTGTGGCGTCCATCCATCAAGTTAATAGATGTTCCCACAACCCCGGTGCCTTTTATGACTTTGTGAAGTATGTGCACTTCCCATCAAGCTCTCTTTCAGTGCAACATTCGCTTGAAAGTGGAGAGGTCACACACACTTTGTTTGTTTGTTTGTTTTTTGTTTGTTTGTTTTTTTCCTCACTCATTCCTTTAAGTGACGTGTCCTGCTTGGGCTTCCGTAGCAGCAGTGAAGATCACAGATTTTTCCGCTCCTACGTGAAGTTCAGGTGCCGGTCTGAGCTGTAGCTGCGCCGTTCTCTGTCTTCCTGAGGCCCCATTTCCATTTTCGCAGTCCTGAAACACTTCCAGCATTAAGTGAGCAGTTCAAACAGCACTAGCGCCACATGTTTTGTACTTTATAGGTTTTGGGGAAGCTCACCCAGTTTGTTGGTAAGATTTGTCCTAAATCTCTAAGGAAAGCAAGTTTGTTTTCCTGCTCTGACTATTGTATCCGTAGCTCAGGAAATTGTCAGCTTTACAGTTTTTTTTTTTTTAGTATTCGGTTAGATATTTTAAACCACGTTGCCTGGGGTTACAGAAACATCTGCGAGTCGTAGGCGACAGATTGTGAAAGTTTCATTTTGCTTTGTCTGTTCAGTCCATCTGTTACAACTGTTGTGTTCGACAGACTAAAAAGAATGTTTGTAGTGGTGCTGCTGGTTCTGTTGTCAGAATTAGCGTCCTGATATTGTACTAAAAACGCCTAAATACACAGTGGTTTGTGTATCTGTGTTTGTTTCATATATATGGATAATTAACTAATTGAAAATGTGTTTTTTTTTTCTTGTGATTGCACAGGCTGTATTGGAACTGGAAGCTCTGAAGGAACAATCATCTTTGGAAAACCAACACACAGCAGCAGAAGAGGAGAGTAACTCCCTAAGGTAACAGACCAGTAAATGTTTGCTTTATATGTTTGACTGTTACTTGTTTCTTCTTGCCCAAGGCTTTTTTTTGCTAGATGCTCCTGTGCGGTTCCTTACATGGAATTCACTTGTAAAATTACCTTGAGAATCGATGGCCTTCATGTGTTTTGAATGAAAGGAACATCTCGCATCTCCGCTCACTTCTACTGCTTCCTGTTTATATCGTCACACCTAAGTGTTCGCATGCTCTTAATCCTTCTTGAGCGTTTGTCTCTAATGAGCTCAAAATTAATTGGGGTACCCCACCTCCCTTCCCCCTAACTGTTGTCTCTTCATGCATTAATTGAGTATTTGTTTTGCTAAATGTAAAGTTAGAGAAACGTCGAGACAATCTACCAAAACGAACTTCTAACCAGACGTGCGGAATAATTACATAGCTGATGTTGCCAAAGTAATTAGATGCGAATTAATTAATATTTAAACTCATAAAACGTCATCGTATGAATAAAAAATGAACGAGAGGTTAAAAGGGAGCTCAAGGCCCATTAACATGAGTTCATTTACCTTTTGTTTCGAACAAAAAGAAACATTTCACTGATGCCACCTTAAAAAACACCGCTGTAAAGATCACCGTTTGGTAGACTTTTGCAAACATTTTATTTATTTTATTATTTTTCTTTCTTTATTTGGATGATACGTCAGGCTTCAGACCTCGCAGCCCTCATCCTGCTCTGTCCGCTTTTGCAAGGCCTTCTGGGACGCATTTCTCCTAGTCCCGTTTTTAGCAGCAGCGATGGCCTTTACTCGTCTGAGAGGGGTCATTTGTTTCCGGCTGCTATAGAAACGGTCCGTGCTGATCACCCCTTTATTGTGTGAAAAATGCAAGGAAATAGAGATGAACCGGAGATGAAGTTCAAATATGGATTTTTGTCCCCCTGTAAATCCATCATGTTTACAGAGGCTTACAGGGATCGATTAACAAGGACAAATTTTCATCTGGTTTTTCGGAAAGTGCTTGAGAAATTCTCAAAGGAGACTTTGCATGTTTTTATGACCATGAATGAATTTATGATCATCTTTCAGGAGATTTTTTGTTTGTTTTGATTGTTTATTATTGCATTGTCATTAAGAATCAGTTTGTCTAATATCTTTTGTATTTTGAGCGGTTTCCAGTCACATTTGACAGGTTTTTCCCCAAAATAGTTTCTAGTGAGTGACACATCCTCACTGTGTCTTTCTTTTTGAAGGTAGTAGGCAAATAGTTTTGTTACTCCATATAGTACAGATGGAAGCTGACCTACTGCAGCCATAGTGAAAGTGATTGGCTGTCATGGAACAAGCTGTTTTTGACTAGGTACAACTGTCTTGTGTGATAATTAAAATTTACTTATGTTTAAAACATGAATCAAGTCAAATACCCAATTCCTCATGAACTGATTTGTCAGTTGTGTTCTTGCTTATCGATTTCAAAATGTATCTTCAGAGCAAGAACTTGAAACATTTTTAAACCAATCAACCGAACACCTATAATTACCCTATGGCTTCGGCCTAATCAGAAACCAATAATGGATTCGACCTTTAAGCTCATTACTTTTATGAAGACGGCACAGATGAACATTTGCACAAAGTAAGAGCATCATTGTGAATGTCAGAATTAGCTGCAAGCTCATATCACACACACTCACACACACACACACACTCGTCCCTGTGCTTAACGGGACACATGAAGCTCACACACACACACACACTCACTCACTCGTCCCTGTGCTTAACGGGGCACATGAAGCGCGCGCACACACACTCGTCCCTGTGCTTAACGGGACACATGAAGCTCACACACACACACACACTCACTCGTCCCTGTGTTAACGGGACACATGAAGCGCACACACACTCACTCGCCCCTGTGCTTAACGGGGCACATGAAGCGCGCACACACACACACACGTCCCTGTGCTTAATGGGGCACAGGAAGCGCACACACACACACACACACGCGTCCCTGTGCTTAATGGGGCACAGGAAGCACACACACACACTCACTCGCCCCTGTGCTTAACGCGGCACAGGAAGCACACACACACACTCACTCTCCCCTGTGCTTAACGGGGCACATGAAGCGCGCACACACACACTCACTCGCCCCTGTGCTTAACGCGGCACATGAAGCACACACACACACACACACACACACACACACACACACACGTCCCTGTGCTTAATGGGGCACAGGAAGCACACACACACACACACGCGTCCCTGTGCTTAACGGGGCACATGAAGCACACACACACACGTCCCTGTGCTTAACGGGGCACAGGAAGCACACACACTCTCGTCCCTGTGCTTAACGGGGCACATGAAGTGCGTGCGCGCACACGAGTTGTGAAATGATTTTGTTGTTCATATTTCTTTTCTGTGAAAGTGTTCTCCTGACACAGTGCATGTCTACAAAGCCATTTTGGTCTGATTACAAGTGCTGTAGATTTATTATGCGCCAGCCTCTTTGTAACGCGATGACGAGAGCGGCTCATCTCTGCTGCCCTCGGGCCACAACCCCCCCCATCCCTCCCCCCGCTAGCTAGGACCGTCCGTCCTGCGGCTCCGAACGAACTCCCGCGTGTGTCTAGCATCGAGACGCGTCCCTTGGCCTCTCGCGCCCTCTTTGGGAAGCGGCAACAGGCGGGCGGGCGGCCGGTCATCTCCGAAACGGCTTCATCCTCGAGTCGGCCTTCCCGAGCTGTCTTGGGCCGGCCGCCGCAGCCGCGACGGATTTGCCGAAAGCGTTCCGGGTGCGTCGGAAATGTCAGCGAACGCGGTAACGCTGGCAGGTCTGTGTGCTCACGTTTGTGGTCACGACAACCAAGGCTTGGCTTCAGTACACACTGTAATGCAGTTAGTAAAAAATCTTAGACACACTTTTTCTTTGTTAGACATTCTTTATTACTTGTTTACCCACATATTGTAACTGTAAACATGGCCTCTAGGAGTGTGCTAAGCACCCCTTGGGAATGAAGAAACCCCTCTAACCAGTTCAGATCTAAGATGATGTGTGTTCATGCAGGCAGAAGATAGAGGAGCTGGAGTCAGAGCGCCAAAGGCTGGAAGAACAGAACAACGTTTTGGAGATGAGACTGGAAAGGCACAACCTTCAGGTAACCAAGATGTCTGCGGAATATTCCAGAATAATACTGGTCCCACAGGGGAGGTTCTGGGTTCCCTTACGTTTATCACGGCATCCGTACAGTTCCTAGAGTATCAGGTCACGTTATCCTTGACCAATCTCTCTCTCACACACACACACACACAATTCCAGACAGATTAATGCAAAGAGACGGTTTAAATGACATTTTAAGAAGTTTTTGCATTCAGCTTTGGCCCTTTTGTCTCCTAAAATTTAAGCCCGTGAACATAAATGTTGCTGTTCACACATTCACAGATCTGCTGATCTTAAGCCTGTAAGTATTGAAGGAGCCTTTTAGTCCCAAGCAGCTGAAATAATTGCTCTGTTTTGGGCACAGGTCAGATTCCTTCAGAGCTAATTGACGTTCACTGTGGTTGTTTAAAAACTCCGCTATCCTTGTGCGACTTCCTCAAAGGCTTAAAATAAACACCACCGTGACACACACACACACACACACACACACACACACACACACACACAAACAAAGGCTATTTTGCCATTTCGAGAGTTCGAAACGCTCAGGGATCACACAACCATGTGATTGTTTTGCCAAGGTTATGGTTAATATGGCTCTGCCTTATTGCTTTGCCGTTTTTCACGGGCCGAGGTGGTAAAACGCGCTCGCCGCTGGCGAAGTTGTTTGTTTATCTATTTATTTATTTATTTGCTTCCTTGTTTTCTGGCAGGGGCACCATGTCCACACACCCGTTAGCATAAGACATTTGTCCAGCTCACTCACAGTTTCAAACTGTCGAAAATGACTGTTATATTAAATCTAATAGTATGAAAATGGATGATGTATAGCAAGAAATATATATATAGTGTTGATATAGCAAGCTGTCGTTTTTTTCCTGACAGAATTATGCATGTTTTGGCCATAAGCAAAATTAAGGAGTGCAAATGTTTTTAGGTGAATTGTTTTTTTTGTTTGTTTTTTTTTGTCGTTTCTCCATACACTTGGTATATATTGGCCCTCTGATTGTTAGATTACCTTGCAGATGCGTGTGGTAGAAGCAGTGCTTTTCCCAGTGTTGGATGCGCTTTGTCCTAATATAACCATTATGAATCATTTTAGTGTTCGTTCTTGGCTGCCACATTTCCTGCTCTTTTGCTTTTTTCTTGATGTCCCCCGTCAGAATTAAGGCCAAAAATTCTCAAGCCGTGAACCGCTGCCCTGTATGTTTCCGTTTAAAGCACCCCGGTCCCGCCCCCTCCCCGGTCCCGCCCCCTCCCCGGTCACGCCCCCTCCCCGATCCCGCCCCTCCCCGGTCCCGTGCCTTTTCCCCGTCCATCCGTCGTGCTCCGCATCAGCGCCGGCCGCTCCTCCGAAAGGCCCGTAACCTCAATGTCGGGAGTAATGGCCTGTGCCATCGCAAAACATTAAATTTGATTTTTTGGAGCTTCTGAATCCTTACAGAAGTCCTAACGGTCTCCTGTCCCTCTCCTTGTTTGTCCTTGCGCAAGGTTTACATCATTAAATAATAAAAAAAGAGAAAAAACGCAATAATAGCTTTTTAAATGGACCATTTTGTCAACATGCCATCAGGAGAGTAGACAATAATAGACGTTGGTTCCTGTTTTGCATGGAAGGCGTCAGCTGCCGTTTGTTTATGCATGACTGTTGTTTGTTGGCTCCAGTTTTGGATGCCTTAAGTAACGGGCAACAAAAATTCAGTTTATTTCAAAAGTTGCTAGCAACTGCTTTTAAAGTTTTTATTATGTCCTTGGCACTTCAGCTTTTAATCTTTATGATGGAAGTTTGCTGTTTACAAAAAAAAAAACCCAAAAAACAACCCCCCCTCCCACTCCCCTTCATTTCAAATCCCTTTTTCTCTGGCCCCGAGGGTTGTAGCTGGCTCACGTTAGCCTATCTGCAACAAAAAACAGTATGTCATCCGGTTATGGTTTTCACACGGAGGCTCCACGCTCTCGCGCTTGGCACAGCGAAGCGGGGCTGAACGCAAGCGCCCTTGCCGTCAATTCAAGAACGGCGAACGGGTCATCGGGGTTAGAACCTGCGCGCCAGTCCGCGCGTAAGAAGCGAAGGCAAATCCGCAGTGCTGCGTGACACCTGTTAACGATGTTTAAATACCAGTTTAAGTCGGATTTTGTCAGTCTTTTCTCGTGACTTTGTATCTCGATAAGATCTTTTGTTGATACGGTGCTTTTACACTTTGGAGTCAGAGCGCGTCGCCGATGAGCCAGATTGAAATCCGATTACTGTAATGCAGAAGGGAAAAAAGAAAATCTCTCAAAATCACACGCTAGTGATGTGTGTATATATAAGCATACAGAAAGGCACTATGAAAATCTCAGTTTCATATGGGTTTAATGTAGGATTAACTTTATGGTTGTTAATGCATGCTGAGTGCCACCTATGGGCTTTACTCACCATAGCAACAGCAGTGTCAGCTGGGCTGGGTGTGGCCTCCGTTGCCAGGAAGGCCAGTGTGACTTTGCATCTGAAGAGGTGTGTGCTTGGTTTAAAAGCGGGCTGGAGGGAGAAGGTGTTGGGATGCCACACCTCACTGTTGAGCCTTCTGAAGGTGTCTTCTGGAGTTGCCTTCTGGGCTTAAATCAGCAAAGGGCTGACAAAGGGAAGTGCCTACCTAATGACCCCTGAGAAGTGCTTGCGATGTTATGCTAGGTCAAACTTTAAGGGGTTGGCACAGGATATTTGACATTTTATCCTGTATTTAATTACAACTGGCTTTTTTGATTAAAATTGGAGGCCATTTGAGATGGGTTCTAGACAGATGCATCACATAATGCATTCATGTGTGCTTTGGCTGCAAATTGAGGCTCAGAGAGATGAATCCATTTACCCTTGTATAACATCTTGCTAAATTTTTTCTAAAAAACATGGATGATCCCTATCCAGATGTAATTCTTGTTCTGGAGACATATGGACCTAGAGCCTAAACTGGGCCTCAAGCATGTATATTCAGATCGAGTTCTTAATAACCTTCCAAATGCGCTCTGAACAGGTCCACCTTCTCCTGCAGTTCCACACCCTACACCCGTCTCTAGTGTTTGTCCTTATAAATACATGCATGCGTAGCTGCCAGCCTGCTTTTATGCTGCTTGCACACCGAGATTAAGTGACGGGCAGAAGAAGAAGCCAGACCATGATGATAGTTCCTAACATGGTTAATTTCTGATTGTGGGCACCCGTTCAGTCACAGGCCCTGATTGTGGGGACCCGTTCAGTCACAGGTACTTTCTTTTTGTGATGCATTTCAGGTTATGAAGAGAGTTTGGCTGTAGAGTTCTTATTTCATACACCAGCTCTAAATAATGTGGAAAAGGGAATGAAAACACTTTTGGCACATGTGGACATAAATGCACATATTGCTTTAAACTGCTGGGACACATTTTAGTAGCTTTGAGATTTGCTCCTTAAATACAAAGTTCCACACGGTTTATTCTCGCCCTTTAGAGCAAGCGCTTCAAGAGCTGCTGTTCAGGACCAATAATGACTAAAATATTTTCTTACGGTGGCATTTTTATTTATTTTTATTGTCACCCAGTAAATAAATGATATTACCGTCGAGGCACTTAAAGACAACCAGGGCAGTGGCTCAGTCTTAAAATATTGATATGTAGGTTAGTTTGTGCTTGTGTACAAGCTCAGTGTTTGGTTTATTGATAGGAGTTTTGTTAGGTAAGATGTGTTCAGGTAAAACTGCTGTTGAATTATTTGTCATTGTTCAAAAAATCACTCAAAGGCTTTGCACAGTTGTGTTGCACTTTTTTGAATAGAAAAATGCCATGTGTTATTTTGGACCGACTTTACACAAGGGATTGCAGACACATGCATTATAATGGCATTATAACCACATTAGAACCACTCTGTTCTGTTGTGTCTGTCAGGGATCGTACGGGGATGCAAGCTGGTTGTAAGTGGTTTGGATCAGTTGCTTTACATAGTCTTTGCTTAAGACAGCAGTCAGAGTCAGTTGTCTTTGTATTGTTACTTGCCTGGTACACTGTACTACACTGTAACTGTACACTGTAATTGAGTTAGAATACTACACCTTTTGCTGTAAGGAAATGCAAAGCTTTGAAAGTCTCATTAATGAAGCAGATTTGTCTGGATTAAACTGATATTTTGTGCTATGATATAAGAGCGACCCTCAAAATAATTAAGCTGGTTTTGTGTTTCTTAAGAGCCTTTTCTGTGGAAGATTTGCTAAGTATAAAATGTGGTTTGGATACTTATTCAACGAGATAGTCTCAACAAGGACACAATTTTCTTATGGTTGGACTATATGTGAATCATTTTGTTTACAAAATTTCGCCTTTTCTAAATGAAAGACTATGATGGAAGGCTGTGAAAGAGAAGACCAAATAGACCCAGTGTTGGACCTGCTGTATGAAACTGACCATCACTTTGAATGAGCTACAGAGTTCAGTGGAGGGAAGGTGAGGAGCTGAACAATTTCACGAGATCTACATAAAACTAACCAGTAGGGAGGAGGGATACAAAGAGGCCATTGCCAAAGGGGAAAAAAAAACCCAGCATCAGTGACTTAGCTAAAATGTGTATCTTTTGCATTTAAAGTTTTGTGGTCTCATGAGAAAAATAGATTTTTGTCTTCTAAAATCTAGAAGAAAATTGTTCCAAAAGTGTTCTAAAATCTCGAACACTAAGTAATTTGATTGGACAAGAGGAATTCCATGAGTACCATTATAGAATATAACTGTATTGGGACTTTTAACTAAACCACGTATCACTCCGCTTTACAGGTGTGTTCTATTCATTTAACTGGTTTCACAATAGATGCAAACATACAGATAAATATACGTTACAAAGTAGTTGGGCTGCTTTAGCCTAGACTCAGAGTCCCAGAGCAATTTCAGAACAATTTATTTTGTGAAACCAAATAGATCCTTAAATCCGCTGTCACTTATAACTGTTCACTAATAAGTGGTGCTTGTAAAACTGTTGCATTAAAGCAAGGTTGTGCTATCAATACGCCTGATTGTCTTCTACAACCGAATCACAGCCATGCTGTTGTTCCGTATAACGGCACTCCCTTGTGTTTGATGGCTTGCAGCTCCAATAACAGTTGTAAATGAGGGTGGGGGTGTGTATAATTGCAATTGAAACATTTTCAACAATTAGGGATGAGAATTTTGGGTAAAACCTGGTATTCACCTCCATAAAATCGGCATTTAAAAAATTAAGGTTAATCTGCATTCCTACATGGCCCTTTAGAACATTTTCTGTGTAGATATGAAGAAGAAAATAGGTCATAGAGATGCTCACATTATAACCGTAACAGATTACTCGGGTCTTCAGTGTTCAGGGATCATACTGGATAGCTAAACTAGCTACGCTAGCTGAGCTGTTCAAGTGTAGAAATCATTTGTCGGTATATTTACTGTAAAACACGCTTGTCTTGGAGGTGCATGTGCTTATATTCTTCACCCAATCACAGTTATGCCACAGCCAATGGACTAAAAGCCAAAAAGATGTCACCATTTTTGTTTTATTTTGTTTTTAAAGATAAAATAAACATTACAAATTGTTTATTATTTCCCATTTATAAGAAAGTTATGCACATTGGTGCTGAAGACCAATGTTCTAGTCTATTTTTGGGTATTGTTTTTCTTTTATTTATAGCCTGTATTTTTTTTTTTTCTTTTTTTATCCTGTTCCCTTTTTTTTTGACACCAAAAAGCTGTATTTTCTGTTTTGTTGTTTTCTTTCTCTCTGGTCTGTTGTAATTTGCTGGATAATGAGGTGTTCAGATTGGGGCATTACTCTCTGATAGACCTCTTAATTCAGCAGAGGTTCTCGGTAATGGATTTTAAACCCCTGAAGTTTTACACTCACAGGAGAATTGATTCCCGGTTCTGGTTCTGAATAAGAATGAGCCATCACTGCTTTGGTAAAGTGATTTTAACTGAACAAGTTCATATTTATATAGGCTAAAGGCTCTGTGTTTATCAGCAGAAAAATCTCTTAATATTCCTAATTTCTGTAGACATTTTGAGCTTTTTAATGCATGATTTCATGATTGACTATGACTCTGTATTTAAAACTCAGAAGTGTTTTTTTTAATGACTAATAACAGAACCAGACATGAATCAGAATACCAGACAAGATAACTACATTTTTCACAAAAAAACATGATTGTTGTTTCTTGCGTAGTATATCATAGTCACCAGCTGTACTGGCAGCTGCTGTATAATAAGAAAATTAATTCAATTAAAAAATTGAAATTAAAAAAAAAAAAAGTGTGGTTGTGGCAGTGTTGTATACATTGTGTAGAGACCAGTGTATATCAACAAGCATGATGGTGATCAATAGACCTTTTCAATCACTGTACTTGGGAAACAAGTTCATCATGGTTTGGGGGGGGGGGGGGGGGGGGCGGGGGGGGGGGGGGGGGGGGGGGGGGGGGGGTGGGGGGGGGGGGGGGGGGGGGGGG
>JAOYMR010000013.1:2540626-2552028 GCA_025802075.1 Tenebrosternarchus preto | reverse complement strand
GCGCAAATGCCTTGTTGATGCCAGAGGTCAGAGGAGAATGGCCAGACTGGTTCGAGCTGATAGAACGGCAACAGTAATCGAGGCATGCAGAAGAGCACCTTGTTGAATCCATGCCACGAAGGATTAAGGCAGTTCTGAAGGCAAAAGGGAATCCAACCCGGTACTAGCAAGGTGTACCTAATAAAGTGGCCGGTGAGTGTATACTTAGAATTCAAATGCAGTGCAGCAGTTATGTAAACACAAAAGCAAACAACCAAAACACACACAAAAACATTTATCAGAAGCCAGAGAAGCATATATATAGTATTACTTTCAGTTTAAGCACTTGTTATGTTTCCAAAAGAAGGCAATATAATAGGACCACATTTTGTATGAAACTCAGCTGTGGTGTTTGCACACGTCGACTCTAAGAGTTCCATATCCAGCACGCAGCGGTTGAGACTTTGCTTGGCCTTTGACCTGGATCTTTGATGGTGTACGGGGAGTCGCATGTCTTAGAAACGCTGTATATTTCCTTCATGTGTGGTGAAAAGCCTCATTATTCCTCTGCAGGCTCTCCATAATACCTCCACTGACCCAAAAAAGTCAGCAGCGTTCGAAATGCCGATGCTGCGAGGGACCTCCAGACCTAAACGCTTAACATCTACGAGGACGATGGAGCGTTTTTCTCCACACATTTGCACACATGAAATTGAACCCCTGTAGCAAAAAAAAAAAAAAAACTGTATGTAAGTTGTGGATATTTTCAGTTTTCATTTGTTCTTAGAGATTATTTCATAGGTCACTCAGATACACACATCCACTTGTGAACAAATGCAGTCCAAGTTACTTGCAGTCCAAGTTACCTTGAACTCAACTGACATTAAATCTATGCTGAAAAAAATGGTAAGGGCTGATTACACTGGTGCCAAGTGTTGTTACATAAGGACTTTTATTGTGAAACATTTTATAGCAAATTATTGTAGTGTGTATTGTAGTGAAATTGTAAACTAGACTATACAAAAGGCTAGTTTGGGGTATGTATTATAATGTTTATGTTTTATAACACTTTAATTCTGTGGTACAGTGAGTGTTGAGTGTTGGTGACTGCAGCAATTTTATAATACTATGTAAAATACCATTGCAGAGTTCCTTAATATTGTGCTAATATTGCATGATAATATTCAGATTCTCTGCTGATTTCTTCTCACTTTCTTTCACACTGTTTCCATCTTCCCGCGGCCACGCTTTAAATTAACTGGAATGCATTAGTCTCAGAAACATCTGTGTGTGAATGTGTGTGCGTGTCTGTGAGCATGTGTGTGTTCTTGTGTGTGAGTGTGGATGTGCAAGCTAGTCCTCTGAGATTTTATGCGTATGTGTTATCTCTGGGAAGGAAATGATAAAGCGATACAGGGAATAGTGTGTGTGTGTGTGTGTTTGGTAATGCTGAGGCATGCTTTGCTGTGAGATATGAGAAATTGCGGTAATTTTAGAATTTGCATAAGCTTAGACCATGTTTAAGTGTTGGCTGGTTCTTTTAGACACTGAGCTGACTGGTGTCCACAAAATCATTTTCAGTTCACTTGTCAAAATATCATAAGGTTTTAGGGCTTAAATGGAACAACATCCTAGAGGTTATGAAGCGTTTACGTACAAATGGACGTTCTCCTTCGTACCTAGGCGGAGGGCGCCGCCGCTTCACATTCTTATTGGTTTTTTTCCTTTTCTTCCTTTTCAGTCACAGTTTTATTATGCTCAAATCATCTCATCGCCCAACTCCGTGATCCGTCGGAAAAAACCTTACCAGACGCGTATATCCATCAGAACGAGCCCTCGCGGCTCTGCCAGAGCATGCTCCAGAGCAGCCGGAGGGCAGTGCACAGGCTGCTCTACGTGATGGGCAAGAAAACCGACGAAATGTAACGGTGTAGCCAGACCGAGCCTGGCAACCTGACTTTGCTGGACTGTGGCGTGCTGACAGATGTAGAATCGCAGTTTCACGTGCTCACGCCTGGTCACCGCGTGGACGGAAGTTCAGAGTCTGGCGGCAGTGCAGGGACCTGCTGTGCACTTACGTTTCTATATGATGGTGTGCGGAGAGAGCTGTGGTTCTTGACTTACAGTTCTGACGGCAAGCCAGGGGGGTCAGCTCGAAACACGCCTGGAAAACTCTTACGTCTCTTCTCTGACTCATGGTATAAAAAAAGACATCCTGGATGACATTTGCTGCATGCGGGATGAGGCAGCAGATGAAGTCCTGAAAATCCTGCAAAACAGCCTCTGACATTTGGATCTATGTTTCCATGCAGGGTCGAGGTGACCCCACTGCAAAGCAATCCAGATTCAGACTTTCGGGTTCTGGAATGTGTTCAGGGTAGCTGCCGTTCAGGACAGATATATCAACACTGAGGCTTTGTTCAGGTGTGACTGTCTATGTCAGTGAACGCTGGTAATGTAGCAATCAGCAAAACCACATGACAGCCAAATCTAAGGTGGTGCAGTTTACAGAGATCCATGCATGTGATGCTGTCAGAAGAAGTGGCACAGATTATATCTGTGAGTCATGGAAGAACCTCACCTCAGCCACAGTGACCCAGTACAGTCTGTGTTCTTGTAGCAGGGCATCCAGGTTATTTTAGACTGCAAAGCCAGGACCAGTTCTGGCCCACGAATGCCTCCCTTCCAGATGTGTTAAACCAGTGGTTTTTATTCCATTCCTCATGATTCACCAGAAGGTCCACATTTTTGCCCTATTGTAGATGATACACTTTATATTGCGGGTTTGGTTAGAACAACAATGTGGAGCCTGTTCACACCTGGTTAGAGCCAAAACGTGGACCATTTTCACACTTAGTTAGACCATGAAATTTGGATCCTGATTCATTCTTGGTTAGAGCAAAAAACAGTGGATCCTGAGGACTCGGTTAAGAAATACTGTAGCAAATACTGCAGTGAAGACTTCAGTTAATACTGTAAATACACCCGCTGCACTAGATTGATAGCAGGCAGAAGTGAGGCACCATAAAAAGGAACCCTGTTTCTAACAGGTGCCATTTCTGTCCAAAAGAATGACACAAGAACCAAAGATGCAACCCTCTCAGAGCTGCTGAAAACGATGGCCTAACTGGCTGTGTACTTCAGCCATCCACCTACAAGTTGTCAGAAGCCCTTACTGACATCTCCAGTGCCTCGCTGTCACAATCTGCAATCCCATCATGGTAAAGACCTGGAACTTCACCACGTTGCTGGCCTCCTCCTAGAATGACTGCTAGCCTTTTGTTATGGAGTGTTAATGAGATGCTTCTCGTCCGCTTCCTTTGTGAACCTGGCTGAAACCATTTCACACACATGCTTTAAGGATATGAAAACAGAGGCTTTGACTTTTGCTGCTCCTTGCTGGCGACGCTTTTTGAGCGAGCTGTGCGGAAGCTGCAACCGTAGCAACGCTGTGTGTCGAAACCACGGCAGAGCGCGTCCTTCAAACGCCCAATTTCGCTGTCTTTCTTTGCCATAAATACACCTTTTCATTCAGCCTGACGCAGTCTCTTTATCTCACAGATGATGCGTGTGGGTGTATTAGAGGGTTTGCTCACTTAACCACGCTGTGTGTGAATAGGTTTCTCTTTTGATGAAATACATGCTTAGTCCTTAATGTTCACTCAAAGCTTAAGTCTACTCTGCTTAAATGGACTTGTATTACCTCACAAATAAAAAAAATAAAACATGTGCCAGAGGTTAAAGGAGTAAGATCTACAAGCTAAAGAAATACAGGCAAATAACCATTTTGAGTTGACTGGAATTAAATATACCGAACTCAAGGTAAGTTTCAAGGTAATTTTTTTGTTTTTTCTTCGCACCATGTTGCGAATGTAAATGCAGAGCAACTGTTGCTTCCATCTAGAAATTCATTTTAGGGATTTGACATCATTTTTTTTCCAAAAACGTGGACACACTTTAGCAAACCTTGGCCACAAGTTAATTCATGGACTGGTTTATAGTACATGTGATGGAAATCTTGTAGAACACTGTACTTGACACTCAAAACATATCACATGTGAAACTGGTGCGGGAATATATTGCTCTACAGTGTGTTTGAGTATATTTGGACACAGTAGTCCCACCTCAGTGGGTGACTGCAGTTCATATATTAATTATTTATAACTCTAAAATATGTTAATATACTTTATATATTATACTTAATGTTAATATACTTATATATATATATGAGTGAGATAGAGAGGGAGATGAAAGAGGCACTGATTCCTTTTTCATATCTTAGATCCTGGTCATAACACTGTAGTTTAGGAGATAGAAAATCTTTAGGCCTAAAGCACAGTGGGCATTTACTTTAGTAATCACATACTTTAGTAACACATACTTCAGTAAACACATTTGATATAAAACTTCCTTTTAAGTAAATGCTATATGGTACTACAATAAATGAGTTTTGTTTTAAATGGAAATCACTGGGGATCAAAGTCTGGCTGAGGTTCTATTAGCTGTGTGGACGGGGGATTATGCTGGTCTGAATGAATTTAAAACCTCCACAAATCCTATTAGCTAAATGTAGGGGGTGCGAGTGCCCACATAGTTAATGCTTAACCTTAAGACTGACGGGTGCATGATTGGGTAGTTTTTTCACTCAACAAAATATTTTATCATTGATGGTTGCCACAGCCTGAGTTCTCCATAAATCTGCCCTGTGGTTCATCAAATGTTACTTTCTTACACCATTTGCTCTCTCAGCCGAAAGGAAAATACCACATGACATTTTATACCGTTCACTTGAATGGCAGAGTTGAGGCACAACCCACATGCTGTTTATCACTAACTTTTCTTTTATTGGAATATATATCTGCATAAGTGAGAACCCGTGAGCACCTTGTCTAACCTTATGAGTGGTCCCTGGCCAGTCTAAAAGATATTTGCTCTACAAGCTGATATCATGACTGTAATTGTCCAGCTGGTAGGCTTGGTACTCTTTGGTGCTGTTAAACTAGCAGGCTACAAACCAACAATGGGTAAATGGCCACATTCATAACCATAACATTTTAAATTAATTGAATTTTTTTAATTTTAATGAATCAACTTGGTACTTTATTTGTGTTCATTCATTTGAAAAGTTTCAGGAAACCCTGGCGAGGGTGTAGCAATTTGCTGAAGCGTTACTTCATGGTAAAACAGATCTCTTTGCTACAGCAATTCAGGCCCTGATTGGAAGTAAACTATTATTTATTCTGTCTGAAATCTCATTAGAAATGAAGGTGTGAATAACTAGCATGACGTTACGGTCCTGCTCTGATACACCCTAAAACCCCTGGAACAAATTCAACTCATTTACCAAAGTAATTAACCATGGTATTATCAGCCAGCCCATGGGCTGTCTATGTAAAATTGCAATAATCACCATGTCATTTGCAAACACAACGCATTGTTGACATCATCTACGGAGGAGGACCGTTCCCACCCGGTCCTACGTGCTTACGGTGGAGGTCAACAGCATATCGCTACCTGTGTTGTATATGCTAGTGAAGAGTGGAATGGAAATGTTTCTGCCAAGTTGTGGCCTGTTGGGAGCTTTTCCAGCTGACCCAGCTTGTGCTCACCTTGGAAAGCACTTGGAAATCTGGTGATGACTGCGGGCATTCCCGATATTATTTCCGGCTCTGCGCTTTACCGGCCATCGAGGTGACAAGCTACAGGCCTATCCAGGGGAAAATGGCATATTCCCAGTAATGCGATTTCAATCATATCACAGAATAAAACCACTCGGTGACCTGCATTCGAGACTCAAGTGGACACAAAGTCACAAAAACAAATGTTGCAAATGTTGCAAAACAAATTTAGAGGGACTGTATGACTTTCCTGGTGTCATTCACAGTCACCCACCATCACCAGGTTTCCATATTCTGGTGCCACCTTGAAGAAGAAATGAAATGTTTCCTAATTACTATTATAGCAAATGCACTTACCACCCACTTTGGTAGAAACATATACCTTATATACCATCCTTATTGAACCTGTATTTGTAGGGACACGTTGCCAGACTCGACCTATTGCTGTGCATAATTTGCCATCTACCCTCATCCCTGCTTATGAATAGTCAGTTTTCAAAGGACATGAAGATGGGTAGAAAGACGGTTTTACACCTCCAGATGTTTTGGTATCAGGTTTATGGTTTACACATCAGCTTTGAAAAGAGCCCCCCAAACTTTTAAGCAAGTATTCAAGTTTAAATGGTCTAAGGACAAAATAGGAGAATGGAAGTCAATAAAACCTTGAGAGGGGAAGGTGGTGTTTCACCCACTTTTCCTCGTTCCTGCTCTCAATATCTCGCTCTCTCTCACTCCCTCTCTTTCCCTCTCTTTCCCTCTCTCCCTCGTTCTCTTTCTCCTTCTCTGACTCAACACTGCAAATTGAATGTGCTGGTCGGACAGAAAAGGAATGGAGAAAAGGTTGGTTGGAGTGGTTTGGAGGTTGGGGGGTGGGGTTGGTGAGGGTGTGAGATGGAGGAGAGAAGGCTGGATAAAGACATGCATTAGTCAGAGAATGAGAGTGAGAAAGGGGGCATGAATCTCAATCTAACTTTATTCTTCTGGGACCAGGGAAAGGGCAAAGCCAGCAAGGTTGTTTGAACTGTGGTGACGTAGCAGCTATGCCAGCCCAGCTGTTCCATCTTTTCTCTGTCTCTTCCCTTCATAGCCTTAAAGGCATCTTTCTTCCTTGCCTGCATTTTACTTGCTCTATAGCTGTACCAAATAGGCTACCATATGTTTTACTGTCAATTGTTAGCTTGATCCCTCAATGCACATATCGTTATTGTACTGTGACATTAGTTATCTGACTATTCTGAAATCCTCTACCCCTTCTTGATTGAATCAACCTTTGCAGTCTCACATGTGACCTGGTTTTAATTGAAGGGCAGGTGTTCTTTTTTAACAGTCTACTTAATGCTTTTAATATACAGTTATGCAGAAAATGCACTTGAATATCTCTTATGCAAGCACAGCATACATATGCTATTATAGAGTATGTATCATCAGTCAATGAATTTCTGACATAGAAGAACGTGTAGGCTGAAGTTACAGCTATAGGGAAAATATAAACAGTCAAAAGAGTTTTAGGCAGGCAAAACAAGTTTGGGACAGGCACTGTCTAAATACCACCCACTAGCTGGCTAAGTACAGCTAGAGGTGGACACCCGCATCTCCTGCTCCTCCTGTTAATCCTGTTTTGTGGAAGGTGATTTCTAAAGGTCCTCCAGTCTGGACAGCATCACTTCCCATTTAAAACGAGCATTTCTACTGATACCAAAGTTATACTGAGTGTTGAAACTGTAGTGAGTGGCCAGGACCTTTAACAGAGAGGAATGGAAACTCCTTCCTTTTTGCAGCACATTTATAATAGATGAAATATGATTGGAAAACGGCTAGCCATAACACAACTGTGAGTGGTTTGGGGGGGGGTAGTGCTGGGGGAGATTTATTTCCTAAGCCTTACAGAGTCAACCTGCTAACTCTGGCATAATGCCTGAAAATCCTTGTATTAGGTTTAGTAGTGAGATCTCCTAGAGTTAGGGCATGAGGCACCCCTCTGTGTGATCGGATTTCCAGCGACCGAATGCGAAGACGCTGAGCATCTTTCATTGTGAAGCTGTTCGTCATTTTCACACAGGCTATGATGTGAAAATCCTGGCAGTTGACACCAGTACATCTCTACCAGTGTGAAATATCCCTGGTCTGTAGTTAAAGGACAACTGAGTTCAAACTACTGTGTTAAACTCTTGCTGAGTGCATGTATGTATGTTCAAATGTGAACGTGGTTCACCTTTAACTTTTTTTTTTTTTTTTTGCTGTAAGAATGCTGCTAACCTTCTCTCTAATCTCCTCTCACTTTTTCTGTTGCAGTGTGAGCATCCAGTATGAGCGATTATCTGCTTACAGCTATGAGGTGTTTGCTAATGCGCAAGCCATAAACTTCTAGAACCTTCCAGTTCCTTGAAAGTCATCTTTATCTGGTTTTCAGTGTAAACTCTGTTGGTCACAAGACCTTATGAATTGTCCAGAAGCTGGAACAAAATGCTTAGTATGGGTGTAATGAAATAAAATAATAATACATAAAAAAGCAAAATAATTAAAAAAAAAATCAATTAATTCATGTGTGAAACTATATCTGTATTCTCAGTGCTGACCTTGGTCTGTTGTAATGCTCTTCTGTGGAAGGCTTTTTCCCAGACTTTTATTGCCAAACCAGTCTGTGCCATATATAAATGAATCTCTGTGGAAAATATATATTTAAAACACATAAAATATCACAAAGTGGGATCAAATCTTGTTCCCAGAACTGAAAGTAGAAACACCAGAAACACCACTGCACATACACTCCTGATGCTTACAACAGCCTGGGACTCAGTGAGCACACATGGATGTATCTTTGCACAAGGATGGTAGGCATGAGTTCCTACCCACATTTTGAAAGAATAGAACTGAAACCCTCCTCCCCCCAAACCACGCCCACCCCCAAAAGGTTACATCTCCAAGATGACCAATTTAAACACGTTAGCATTTAACTTGCTGAAAGCTCACGTCATCTGCAAATATCGTACTTACTGCCAGACATGGAGGAGGTGAGAGCTCATTGGTGCTCAGACGAGTTATCAAGGCCGTCAGTTTGTAACTCAAGCGTGGGTGAAAATGTAGCCTTTCTGACGTCTTACTCCATTTTCTCCTTGTCCTTACCAACATGTTTTTGTGCTTAGAAGATCTAATGTCATCAAATGGGAGATGGAACATCAGGGATTTTCACCACCTTGAATGTAAGTAATACATTGTAAACTAACTATCCAGTACATACAGTGATTTACCACAGTAATCTACCCAACGTCAATGGTCTTTCCATTGTGGAAAATAATGTCAACTGATGTTTGCTAACCGTAGCTAGTTAATTTAGCTTTAACTCGCAAGCTAACCCCAATCTATCAGTCAAGTTGCTAGCAGGAGTAAGCATAAAGTGGGTGAATATATCCAGATTTGAGTTGACTTTCAGTCTAGAAACCTCATGAAAATGTCACCATTAGGTTAATGAATTAGTTTGCAGGAAACACACCAGCGACTAGAGCAGGCTGATGAGACAGCATTTGCATTTTCAGGGTTTCAGATGAGGCCCTAATTATGAATTAAGGTTTAATTATAGGGAGGTACCAGCATTAAAGTTGGTCTTAAGATGTTCAGCAAATATAACCTTTGAAAGTCAGCATATTTGGTTTATTTTTTTTAGTTTATTGCCAGTGTATTTAAAAAAATCTTACATCCAAACAAGTTTGTTTCATAAGGTATAATTCATTCAGTATTTAGAAATGCCATCATAAAAATCAAAGGGAATGTATTATATGTCTGTATATACAGTATCTTCTTCATCAATGTATCTTTTTATTTTTTGCAGTGGTATACATGGGGTTGTTGTGTCTCCACAAATGTTGAGACCAAACCTATTCCCTAACCCAGACAGCTGTAAACCTGTACTGAAACGTACTGAAATATGCTGAAATGTATTGCAATATACTGATGAATACTGAGGCATACTGAAATGTACTGAAACATATCGAAATGCAGTGAACGAGTGCTAACAACAGGTTTCTGGCTTCCAGACCTGAGTGGTTGCATCTATTGGCAGTGCAGACTGTTCTTATTTGTAGAAGGTAGGGATTTGCTTATATGGGATGGGGAGGGTGTGCATGGACACAGAGCTCAGCAGGAGTGGAGCTTTTCACCCCCCCCCCCAAAGAATGTATATATTCATGGATGAAGAACAATAAATGAATGACCTTGAATTACAATATCTGTCACCTGACCTGTATACAGAGCCTGATGGTCTAATCTGTTGTTTTGTTTGTTTGTTTGTTTGTTTTTTTAATTTCACACTAACCCATGTTTGAAATCCCTCTAAGGAAATGGCCCTCGCCAGTGCTTCTCCTCCTCTCTCACTGTCTCTCCCTCTCTTTCTCTCCTGCTTCCCTCTCTCTCACCCCCTCCTTCTCTCTTCCATCTCTCTATCTCTCTCTGCCGCAGAGCCTCCTACCCACTACCTAGACAAATAGCATCTCATAAATGCCCTCAGTCATTCTTGACCAATGAGCAATTAAAAAATTGTGAGACGTTAAATCCAGTGAACTTCCCAGTGAAGGTTCTAACAGGCCAGTAACTCATTCAGACCATACAGTATCATTCCCCTTTACTATTTCATGGCAGAACTGTGTTTCTCACTCATCCCTGAAAAGTCATTTGGATTCTTTAGGCTTGAATTCAACCTGAAACATACATGTACCTACAATAGCACCGGCACAGATGAAAAAACAGTCAGGCAGCCCCCAGCCTCCTGTGACGGGCACCCAGGAATAATCCGAATTCAACCTCTCTGATATATTTTATTCTCTAATAATTGTTTGCTTCCCTTTTCCTCCTTTTTTCCTCGTCTTTTATTGGATGACATGTTGCTGAAATGCCACCTCAATCACTGTATCAGTTGTCAGGCCGTCGTGGGGGCGGGATCTATCTATCAGCTTTCATTCTGAGTGAATTTGTCTTTTGTTTTGTTTGTTTTTACAAACAACATGCCCCTTCTTTTTGAACACCACTCTTACTTTGGCTATTTATGTTCTTTTTTCTTTGTCGTTTTGAGAAAACGCTTTAATAAATTATTTTTAAATTTCAGTGTTTCACATTGCTTCATTCATTCATTCCATATATTATAACTAAAGGATTTTTTGCTTCAGCCTCTCTCCATCCCTCTTCTCTATCCCTGGTGGAAGTACCAAGTCATCTGATCAGATCAAAGCTCATCTGGTATACACGCACTTGGTATTTTATGCACTGAAAATACAGTATATCATTCATACCTACCAGTCTGATTCCTTTTCAGTGAATGCCAAGTTATTATTTAAGCAAATCAGCTGTGTGCAGATGTTGACACTGATGCTGTTAGTGTGAACATTTTGGGTTGCCAGTGGTCATATGTTTGACTCAGGGAAATGGGTTTTGTGTATCTTTCAGTCTCCTAAGGAAAGGGAGGAGAAAACAATTAAGAGGTGAAGATTAGGAATTCGCTCAAGGTAATGAGTTGTAGCTCATGGACGAGAGAGATGGAAAAAGCGACCACTAAACAGGAGAGCAGGGGTTGGAATATATGAGGATGTGTGTGAGGTGGGAAATGTGGGTGTACATATGCATGTATGAGTCAAACCAGATGAAATATCAGAACTTACAAAAACAATAGCTGACCACCATGGTTTTGAACTTCTAAAGGTAATTATTCACTCCATGTGTGTGTGCGCGCGCGTGTGTGTGTGTGTGTGTGTGTGTGTGTGTTTGTGATGGAATGTCCACCTCCATAACACCCCCCCCACAACTCTGTCTCACTCACTT
>JAOYMR010000013.1:2521337-2532126 GCA_025802075.1 Tenebrosternarchus preto | reverse complement strand
ATCAACTGTCTTTGCATGGAAGTTGCAGAGTTTTACTCCTGGCTGTCAGCTCTGTTCTTTTCACTTCTGTGTTTGGGTTTTTCAGATTTATTATTAATTAAAAACTCATTAAGATTCATTTTGAAAGGAGAAGTTTTTTTTCTCTTATATTTGTGTCTTCATGTAGCTACAATTAATTTTTTCAGTTAAATTCTACTAACAAATATAGAACTATAGATGTCACTAAATTTTTATTACATGTATTTCTCGACTAAGTATAGGGTCATACTGTAAAAATTGTACATATTAATTATTGTTTTATTTGAACACTGATAAGTGTTTTGTAGCACTTCAACTATACTGCTGGGACCAAGGGATCAAATGTTCCTGAAGTCCCCTTGATGATCAGCCAAAAACACAAAGGAACACAATGTTGTGGTTACTGGCTTCATTTGCAAGATATGGGAAAGAAGTAACTTTAAATCGAAGTTTTGTATGGATTCATCCGATATAATACAACCAAGACTCCATGCTGACCTAATTATATCATATAATTGCTGATGATTTGTCAACTGCATGTTCATGCAACCCAAAGGGGTTCTAACTGAGATCTGATGACTGGGGAGACCACTGAAGTACACTGAACTCATGGAACCAGACACAGATGAGTTGTGTCTGGCATCGTGACATGGCAAATTATCATGCTGGAAGCAGCCATTACATATTGTACCATAAAGAGCTCAGCAACGTTGCTTATCACTTTGACATAAAAGAAATGACACTCAGGCGGTATTATGGCTTCAGTGTGGTCTAGGAAATCACTCCCCACACCATTACATCACCAACCCCAGCGTAACTTGTTAACATGAGGCAGACGGGGCCCATCTTCATGCTACTTCCATCTTCATGCTTCAGATTATGACCCTACTGCATGCCACAACAGAAATCGAGATTCATTAAACTGGCATCATTTTCCCAGTTTTCAGCTGTCTCATTTCGGTGGGCCTGTGCCCACTGTAGCCTCGGATTCCTGTTCTTGGCTGACAAGAGTGAAAACCAATGTGGTCTTCTGCTGCTAAGCCCATCAACTTGAAGGTTTGACATGCTGGACGTTCTGAGATACTCTGCTGCTCACCACGACGGTAGAGAGTGGTTATTTGAGTAACTGTAGAGAGTGGTTATTTGAGTAACTGTAGAGAGTGGTTATTTGAGTAACCGTAGCATTCCTGATAGCTTGTCCTCTCCGAGTTCTCTCATCAACAGCTGTATCCACCCACAGCACAACTATTTAGTGGATAATTTTTGCACTATTCTGTGTAAACACTTGGGACTGTTGGGCATGAAAATCCCAGGAGATCAGCAGGAGAACAGCAGTTTCTGGATGGTTTTATGTGAACATTTATTGCAGCTTTTGAAGCATCTGCAAGATTTTATGCACTGCACTTCTGCCACATGATTGGCTTACTGGATAATTACAGAAATGTTTAGTTGTACAGCAAGGTGTACAAAAACACCTGACTGTTTTTAATAGTAACAAAGAGATTTTAATCTAATGGATCATGCTTAAATTTGTTAACGATCTAAATGCAGCTGGGAACACAGTAGACAAATATAAATTGGTAAAGATGTTATATTTATTAACTGATTTTCAAAACACACACAAACATGCACTCACATGCACACAAACACATGCACAAACAATTAATTGATGCACCTTCAGCAAAAGGTTTTCTTTCAGAACCTTAGAGTGCTCTGCACATTTTGTGCTCTGAGCATTTCTTCAAGACTGTCGGAAAAGCATCATAGGCCTCATGAAGGCCTCATGAAGCTCAAGAACACCACTAGTGTGGAGTTGAGGAGGACAATAAAGGATAGTTACTTTGAAGAATCTAACATCTAAGATAAACAAATATTGACTACCATAGCATAATCACATATGTGTTATTTCATTGGTTTGAAATATTTGTACTATTCCACTATTTTTAACTATTTTCCATATCTACCGATCAAGTTCCTATTTCAGTGGGACATAAATATGGGGTAACACACATGCCAGAGCTTATTAGAGTTTTAACACTGGGCTGTAGGCACTTTGCTACCCTCCTTTACTTTAATTTGTGCATTCAAACAGAAACACTGTCACATTCAAAGCTCTTCAGAACAGAAGTTAAACTAGGTAATCAGGATGCATTTTGCTTGACAGGGCAGGCTTGGAAACAAATGATTCCCAAGAGCATATTCAACACATACAGCATCTAAGCACCGGCTAGAAAAACATAGCAGTTTATTTGTTGGTTGTTTGATAAAGGTGAATGACAAGTATTCTTGAAATACTGCACACAGATAAAGTACCTTTATGTCTATTGTTAATTATAGCCTATACACTTTACTGTTGTTTTATTTGTGTTAATAATGTGGCTCTGAGCACTGTTTGATGTATTTGTGGAATTAATTGTGTGTCTTTTTTTATTGAAGTACTGATGAAATTATAAAAGAAGCCATCAGGGTGTGTTTCATAACGTTCATAATGTTTTTTTTAATGAAGGAAAGACAAACAAAAAAGTTTGTTTGTGTTAATCAAATCCAACCAAGCAAGTAAAAAAAAATTTTTTTTAAACTTGCCTGGTTGTATATATATGGAACTTTGTGGAACATCAGTGGAACCTTGAAGTGCAGTTATCTGGTAAGGCCTTGTTTAGTGCCCAAGAACCTCACTCTCTGAATACATTTATATACATCTTAACATTTTTACGGTTTTATGTCAGTCATTTAATCCAGGGTACAATGTACTGTACAGTGACCAAAATCTGTTTGATCAATGCAAATGTAAAAACTACATACAGTGGAGAAAATAATTATTTGATCCCCTGCTGTAGTTTTACCTCTTACAAAGACATGAACAGTCTATGAAATTATTACAATAGGTTTATTTAACAGAGAGAGACAGAAAATCACCACCCCACCCCAACAAAACACAACCATTAAGTTTATAAATGAATTTTTATTTGATTAAGTGAAATAAGTATTTGATCCTTAAGCAAAATGTGACAAGTATAGACATCAGACATTTCCTGTAGTTGGTCAGCAAGTTTACACACATTTCGGGGAACTTTGGTCCACTCTTCTTTACAGAAATTTTCCAAATCCTGATGGTGTCGCTTAGCAACTCGAGGTTTGAGCCCTATCCACAGATTTTTTAAGGTCCGGAGACTGGCCATATGTTGCCTTGGCTGTATGTTTTGGGTCATTGTCAGTGTCCTGGCAGAGGCCAGGAGGTTTTCATTCAAGATTCTACGGTATCTGGCCCCGTTCATCAGCCCCTCAAAGCAGTTAAGTCTTCTTGTACCTATAGCAGAGAAACAGCCCCAAAGTCTTCTTGTACCTATAGCAGAGAAACAGCCCAAAGTCTTCTTGTACCTATAGCAGAGAAACAGCCCCAAAGTCTTCTTGTACCTATAGCAGAGATACAGCCCCAAAGCAGAATGTTTCCACCTCCATGTTTGTCAGTGGGGGTGGTGTTCTGGGGTCAGATCCAGAATTTATCTGCCTCCAAACATGGTGAGTTAATACCAAAGAGGTCTACTTTGGTTTCAGTTGACCACATCACTTTCTCCCAAGTCTTCTCTGAATCATTCAGGTGTCCGCTAACAAACTTCAGATGTGCCTATAAATTAGCCTTCTTGAGCAGAGGGACTTTGGATCTCACTATAGGATCTCAGTTCATTATGGTGAAGTGTGTTATTAATGGTTTTCTTCATGACTGTATTCCCAGCTGTCTTGAGATCATTAACATGCTCCTCCCGTATAATTCTGGGCTGACACCTCACCTTTCAAAGAATCATCCATGTCCCATGAGGTTAGATCTTGCATGGAACTCCAGAACAAGAGCAGCTGACTGTTATCTTTTATTTGTTCCATTTTCTAACTATCGCGACAATAGTGGTCTCTTTCTCACCAGGCATCTTGCTGATGATCTTGTAGCCCATTCCAGCTTTGTGCAGGTCTACAATCCTGTCCCTGACATCCTTTGAAAGCTCCTTGACAGCTCTTGCCCATGGTGGTCGAGAGGTTTGAATGGAAGAGACTCTGTAACAGGCGTCTTTTATTTACATAATAAGATGAGAGTAATAGTATTTTCTTAAAGGGACAGGACTAATTTGTGTGCATCATGGGCACACAACTGTGCTACAGTGGTGTAATCTTGCTGGTTGGTAGAGAATCAGATGCTTAATCAAATACACATTGCTTTATAGCCCTTATTTAATTTTTTGTTGATATTCTGTTTCTCTGTTAAAATAAACCTGCCACAAAAACTGTAGGGTTAAAATAGACGTCATGTCTTTGTAGGGGTAAATTTACAACATCTGCATTTAATAAAAATACTTTATTAAAATATTTTAATACTTGATTACTAAAGAAAACAAACAACAACAAAAACCAATGTCAGTTGTAAATTGTTCTTTAAGAATTCCCCTGTCCCTTAAAGGCCCTGCTGATACATGTCAGAATGCATCAGTACCAATTGAGCAACACAAGCTGCCTTCACTCTGCTGCCTTCGCATTGCTGCACAGTCTGGGAATAAAGATCCCCAGAAGAGTAGGATACAGTCTGGGAATAAAGACCCCCAGAAAAGAAGGATACAGTCTGGGAATAAAGATCCCCAGAAGAGTAGGATACAGTCTGGGAATAAAGACCCCCAGAAGAGAAGGATACAGTCTGGGAATAAAGACCCCCAGAAGAGAAGGATACAGTCTGGGTATTGTTTTCATAGCTTATTATCACACTTATTATCAGACATAATAATTCGGGGCCCCATTTCCCAATTGCTTCATAGAGTTTAGATCATCTTCAGTGTGATACTCCCTCTACCATTAAAAACAATGATCTTTGTGTTACAATGCTTTTGGGAAACCCAGCCCAGAACAATTTCTTTTACAGCCTATGAACTGTGACTTGCAGTTAATGTTTACCCTTTTTAACAAATGGCCCAGAGTTTGAGGAGAATCATACTGACCTGTTGAAATGGTAATGCGTGGTAATTAATGGTAAATCATTAACGTGGATTCTGAACGTAAGTGCTCCTTGCCCTTTCTCCTACTGCTGACTGATCATCCACTCAGCTACTCTCAAACGCACCAACAGTCTGCACAGAAAGTCAGAGACAAGAATTTCTTATGGGATCACGCTTACGGCAGGCACTACGGCAGCATTCTGGTAATGATCTTATACTCTGCAAGTACTTTTTAAAGTATTTTTACATTTTGCTTCTACATTTCATTTTTCATATTTCCTATTACAGTGCAGTATTTTAACATTCTCAATGAACACATATATGTGTGTATATATATAATACACATTAAAAACTCTTCTGCCATATATTGTTCATTGTTAGTCATTTATTAAAAGAATCTAGAACCTTTAAGTCCATTCTGTTGTAGTTTTCATTTTAACCTTTCAGTGTTATTTCATTTAAATACTTTTAAATAACACACTTAAATGAAATGGATTTTGATGTCTCAGTGGAATTCTTTCTATCTTCCTCTTTACTAAAGGTGCTACAATGATTGGACAGAAAGTTCAAGCACGTGTTATGGTCCTGGCCACCCTGCTGGTAGCCTCTGTCCATGGGGGGAACATTCTAGTGTACCCAGTAGATGGTAGCCACTGGGTCAACATGAAAATCTTGATTGAGGCACTTCACGTCAAAGGTCACAATGTCACAGTCATACGGACTATAGATAGTTGGTACATTGAAGAAAATTCCCCTCTTTATACATCCATTACTTTACAAAGCCCTGGAAGTTTTGATCAAGAGTTCATTAATAAATTTGTGAACAGGCTCTTGGAAATCCTGAGAGAAGGCTCTGTTTGGGCTCGCGTGAAACTGGAGATGGAGGTGTGGAGCAAAACGGGAGAAATGGTTGAGAAGGAAAGACAAATGCTAAGGGTACTGATTGAAGACAAACCGCTAATACAGTCCATCAAAGATACCAAATATGACTTGGTTCTTTCTGACCCTGTTGTAATTGGTGGCTCCTTTATAAGTCATTTTCTGAAACTACCCCTTGTTTTTAATGTTCGTTGGACCATAATTGGTGAGGGTCATTTTGCTATAGCTCCTACACCACTTTCTTATGTCCCGGTGCCAATGTTGGAGTTATCAGACCACATGAGTTTCTTTGAGAGAACATTTAATGTAGTCATGTATTTTGTTACTGAATTACAGATTATGTATTTTCTCACCCCACTTTATAACGTACTGTGCCATGAGATGTTTGGTCCAGGTGTAAACTACTTTGAAATAGTCCAAGGAGCAGATTTGTGGCTCTTCAGGGTTGATTTCATCTTTGAATATCCACGACCTACTATGCCAAATATTGTCTATATTGGTGGCTTCCAGTGCAAGCCTTCAAAACCTCTTCCAGAAGATCTTGAGGACTTTGTGCAGAGCTCTGGTGAACATGGTGTCATTGTCATGTCTTTGGGCACCTTGATTGGACATCTTCCACAGGATGTAACTAATGCAATAGCAGAGGCTTTTGTAGAGCTTCCACAAAAAGTTATTTGGAGGTACAAAGGTGAAAGACCATCTATACTGGGGAATAATACTTTAATAATGGACTGGATACCACAGAATGATCTCCTTGGCCACCCCAAGACCAGGGCATTTGTCGCTCATGGTGGAACCAATGGGGTTCAAGAAGCTATCTATCATGGTGTTCCCATCATTGGACTTGGGCTCATCTGGGACCAACCAGACAATCTTGCAAAAATGAGGGTGAAGGGAGTAGTTAAGATGGTTGATTTTGCAAGCTTAGATAAAGACTCATTCCTTCTAGCTTTAAAAGAAGTTCTTTATGAACCCTCATACCGGGAAAATATGCAAAGACTCTCCAGATTACACAGAGATGTACCTGTGAAGCCATTAGATAGTGCAGTTTTCTGGATTGAGCACATTATAAGGCATGGTGGTGCAGCTCATCTACGAACAGAATCTTACAAAATGCCGTGGTACACGTACCACTCTGTTGACATCATACTGTTCTTGCTGTCTGTGGTTTCAATAATTATCTTCACCACATATGCAATTATGAGACATTTCTGCCATAGGTTATGCATGAGGAGAAAAACAACTAAACAAGAATGATTGATTACAAGCAAACTTGTCATTATAAAGCTTGTGTTCTGCTTACGCTATGCATTCTTCAAGCACTACATTAGGAAGATTTATCTCTTAGATACACCTTATGGTTATGGGTGTATATCGTCTGGAGCCCAATCTGTGGCAGTCCGCTCTCAACTGAGCACTAACAATGGTGTATGAAAACTTCAGCAACACTATTATGCACAACTCTCCCACTCTAACTCCACTACCATGTCAGTGTCATTGCTGTATAGTTAATATTCCACCACCCAAATAATATCCACTCAGTAGTGGTCCTGTTGTCTGAAATTCACTGCTACTGTGGGAGAAAGGCTGGAAAAAGACATCAGATGTATAACAGGCTATAATGGTATAAACCGGTAAAGTGAATCTTTGAGTCTTATTGTGCATTTGTGGTGGTGGTTAGGAGTTACATATCTACCTTGAGCTCATTATATTTTGGAAGAGGGATAGGAATAAGGAATAATATTTGTGACAAATGATTGATGCTCTACATAGAAATTATACTGTGGCTCGTTATCACGTTTTTCTCTCAGGGGTTTGACAGTTGTGACCTGGTTGTTGTTTACAATGACAATAATACATTTGGTTCAGGTGTTGCTTGAAGTATTCAGTTAAAATGTAAGTTTTTTCTGTTTTATTTGTTCATGTATGGGTAATTTTTCAGTTTTTTTTCTGTTTAAGGTGCCTTTGTCCTTAATTGTCATATATTTGTTACAGTATGTATAATTTTTTCCTTAGCTGCACCACATTTTAGCAGCATAAAGCACACCTCTGCCAGTAAGTAACAACTTCTAAACATCTGGAAATGGGACATTTGGTGCTGGGCAACGAGGGCATGTGTGCAGTGCAGTGTGATTTTGTGTCCATGCTTTCTCTAGACATAAAGATGAGCACAAAGCTGAGGTGTCATTTTAGATAAAGCAGAAGTAAGATATTTAAGTGTAACAAGAGCACTTAAAGCAAACTAGTATTGTTGTGCTGATCAGATGTGAGTAATAATGTGATGTAAAGCACAGTGTGATGCCGCTGTGACATCCTGTGTGCAGTTTCAAAAGACTGTAATAGCACTTGAAAATTTGTCCTACAAGCTTCTGATTTATGGTTCAGAACTGCACATCAAAGCCCAGTGTGTAAACAGGTTTCTTTCCTCACACACATCTTGTCTGTCCTTATTCTAGGAAAACTTTACTGGAAACTGGAATTTCTCACAAAAATGTTGACTGTTAACACATTTTATCACTGATTACTGAAAATGACTAAGCAGTGATTAATATAAGTTGCAAATTAGAATCAATCTTTATGAAATATATCAGTTTAGCGTACTGTTCTAAGCAAAGTTAAAAAATATATCAACTCTGTCTTCATTTCTGAAAATCAGTGTTAGACACTATAATTATATGCAAATATTGTATTCCAATTCATTTGAATGTCATTAATGTTTTTTTTTTCAGTTCAAGCACAAAGAAATGAATGTGAACATTAATTCTCACTCAAGATGATTAAATTGAATCCTGATATCTAAATTATACTGAAGTGGGCTAGTATTTATACCCATCAGTAATACCCATCAGTAAACCATGAATTTCAAAATGTTATCCACATCTGAATGTTTAAATTTTTCACTTTTGTAAAAGATTAACAGTTTGGACATATTAATGAACACATTTTAAGAAGGAAAATGAGTCTGCATTGCCATTGGCCAGATGTTTTGATGAATGGTCTGCTTTATTTGTGTATCTGATGGAAAATGGTCATTTTCAGCAAATTTCACACTGCGTCCATGAGAATTATATGTACATGCAATAATGTAATAAAGTAATATAATAATAATGAAATAATTTATGGACTGTCATTATGGTTTATTATTTACTACAACACAGCTGGACTGCATCTACTCTCTATAGAATAGAATGTCATCCTTTGCTTCATCTACACAACCACATTATTTATTCTTCTTAAAACTTGAATATGTATATCTTAGATATATGTACAGAATTCCGTACATTGCATGTACTGTAGTGTCGCTCTAAACTGCTTTTGCTAAGGGTCATGACACCAGTGTAACAACATGCATGCAATGTGCTGTGCTGCATGGATGCTAGAGATCTAGATGCTGATCCTGAATCAGGATGTAGTGGTGCCTGTATCGTTAAGAGTGAGATTAGACTACACGTTCTGGTTACATAAGCTCAAACATGTATGTTAAGGGGAAAAGACCCAATCCAATGGCTTCTTCATATTGTTTTTTAACTTTGTTAGGAATCTTTCTTGATGTAGTCGATTTGTATATTTGTGTGTTTGTCGAAGAATTAGGTGAACATACAAAATGAGTTCCGCTGGGCACTTTTTCACACAAATTCAATAATCACAAATATACAGTTACGTGCAGACACAGAAAAAAAAAAAAAAGATTGAAATCCCTCAAAAACCTCATGTTTCTATGACTCATAAAATTGCTTTGGGTTTCATAGCAAATTATTTGCTTTTAAATAGAAAAAAATGGATGGTGCACATTTTAACATTCTTCACAGTTACCATCACTTTTCATCCATCATTTGCCACCAAAATCAAGCGTTACATTGTTGAAGAAAAGCAATTTACATAAATTTACTGGAATCCATTCTTTTTAGTCTAAAGCGAAGCACCCTAAACTACTATATTAATCATCATATCCTGACAGACCCTCAGCACAAAGAATTATCTGTGCAGTTTTATTACCATGTTCCAAACAGTATCCGGGTAGCCAATCACAGACTCAGAATTTCCATCTTGTTTTCATCTCAGAACTCCTTATCTGGTTCCACTGCTGAAGATTTGAGATTCTGAGCTTTACCACTGTCTGATTTACAGAGGAAACTGTGAAGAAATGCTGTTACAAACCAAAACACTAAATATATTCTTATTAATATCTTATTAAAATGATTAGAACACTCTAATACTGTTTACTATGATCTAATTTCTTTTGCCAAAGTCCTGTGGTAGGGGAATGTTTATAACTTTATTACATTTATTCCTTTACTTTAGTCCTTTAACTTCCTTAAACATTTAATTTCACATAAAAGAGTGTTTACTTGTGTTCCTTCTGTCTAATGTAGTGTGCTAAAGTTATGCAAGCATTTGCAGTGACAAGCAACATCAGGAAGGCGACAAAACCCTTTTCCTAGTACAGTAGAGACACTGCTATGACATTTCATGCCACTTTGAAGCATATGCAGCAGACAGTGAAGTTAGCAGGCCAACCAATGCATGATAAAGCCTTTATGTAATAACACAATATTCGCGTTTGTGCCTGTTTGGTGTGTGTTCATGCTCTCCTGAATGTTTCTCGGGCCCCAGGCAATATAACGTTTCATTACCTTCACTGCAGCGGAAGACATTTCACCCAATATATTATATAATACGCTTTCATTCAACATTCTCGTAGCCTACAGGTCCATGGCTTTGGGTGGACTGTACTTGGTCCTGGACCTGTTTTGGTACCCAGTTTCCTGAGGTGTGTGGGCCATGCTTGTTTTGGTCCCCAGTTTTCTGAGGTGTGTGGGCCACGCTTGTTTTGGTCCCCAGTTTTCTGAGGTGTGTGGGCCACGCTTGTTTTGGTCCCCAGTTTTCTGAGGTGTGCGGGCCATGCTTGTTTTGGTCCC
>JAOYMR010000013.1:2493574-2503733 GCA_025802075.1 Tenebrosternarchus preto | reverse complement strand
TGAGAGGGAGATGACATTCAAAGAACCGACTAAGACGTGAGAGGGAGATGACATTCAAAGAACCGACTAAGACGTGACAGGGAGATGACATTCGAAGAACCGACTAAGACGTGAGAGGGAGATGACATTCAAAGAACCGACTAAGACGTGAGAGGGAGATGACATTCAAAGAACCGACTAAGACGTGACAGGGAGATGACATTCGAAGAACCGACTAAGACGTGAGAGGGAGATGACATTCAAAGAACCGACTAAGACGTGAGAGGGAGATGACATTCAAAGAACCGACTAAGACGTGAGAGGGAGATGACATTCAAAGAACTGCACTCCTGCCTTGTAATGACTCATTATTTACATTTTTTTACCTTGTTTTTTTTTTATTACCTTGGCTTGCTTCTCTGAGCATCATTTGCTCCTTATGCTGAAATTTGAGGGTAAAGCAAAGATAGAAGGGGAAGACCTTCTAGCTTCTATAATAAAATTCATGAAAACTCAAAGCAGATAAAGCTGAGGGTTTTTCGAAACAATGATACACTTAAAAACCTGTGGTTTTGTTTACGACCAGTAACACGCCATTTTGTTTTAACTGTTTAGGCTTGTTAGCGACCTCTATTTTGCTACTTCGCTCTTAATTGGTTATTTGAAAAGCAAATGTGTTTATGTTCTTAGGAAATTATCTACTAATACTCTTCTGTTCTGTCCAAAGTATCTTAAAACTGAAAAACAAAGCAACAAATAAACAATCACGCACATGCACAAATAGGCAATGGAAACAAACTTTTATGAGCAACAGTGTCATCTTCTCGAAGAACGAGGCCAGCCCTGGTCTCTGGTAACGAGCAGAGTTGGAAACTGCTCTTTGTCAAGTCTGTGCGCTCTCACCATGATAAGATCACAGCCATTAGCCCCTTCTTTACTTTACCAAATTGAAGTGTTCAGTGGGAAACAAAGCCAGCCAGGGCAGAGGTGCTTTTCCAGCTTATCAGAGCTTCACAGGCCACTGCATTTATTTCTGGCGTTTATGTTTGCTTTTACCTGGCACCAAAGTCCGCCATCACCTTTACACACTAAAAAACAAACAGTTTGTATTTACATCCAGCTCATAATTTTGGAAATGGCTTTTATTGTTAACGCTGACCTTATTAGCTGAGATGTTACATTAATGAGCTAATAAATAGGAGATAACGGGCCTTTTGATGTAAATTGTTTGCTGGTTTGTATGCGACTAGAGGAGAGATGGCAAAGAACCAATCCTATACATATCTACATTTCTCACATCTCCATATCTGTTGTGAGCTGTGAATAGGTAACCATCTTAACAGGTCGAATTTTTCTGAGAGTCTTCCCCCTCATTAAAGCAGGGCTGCAGTATATGTTTTGTGTACTCGTTTGTGAGCGGGACTTCGTTATCACTCTGATGCTGTTCCGGTGAGCCTGCGCTCATGGACTGGATCGGCGTTATTGGCAGGATTAAGAGCTGGAGAGGTGCAGTCCGCAACAATCACCAATTCTGGAGTGAGGCACTAACCGTGCTGAAGCTGATTGGCCAAAGCTTGGGGACGGAGAGAGCTGAAGTTAGAGGGCTTGGTGATGGCACGGAACAAAAGGTACTCCTATGATTGGGGAAAGAGTAAAACTTTAACACTCCACTGCAACTTTAAATGTAGCCTGAACACATGCTTTTCTCATCAAAGAAAATATGCCCAATGCTCAGAAGGACAGTTTTGTCCACAGTCCAGCATATTATTCAGTCTTTTTTTTAACTCCTGTCATGTGCTTTCTCCTTCTACCTGTTACACAACTGCGTTTTTCACTTTTTCACTTTTCACTTTTGAAAAAGGAAAAGAAGAGAATTAAAACTATCTGGTGGCACACAGAAGCATCCATATGGTATGACCTTTCTTCTGTGTGTTCTTTTGGTTCAGATGTAGCAACACATTAAATAACATCCCATGAATTGCGATGTCAGTTGATCCACAGTAAAACTGTCTCATAATTTTTTGTCTTGTAAGTTATTGGAACATTCTTTTAGAGCTTTCTGAAACACATTTTGACCCATATGGGTGTGTACAAGTGTGTCAAATATATATTTATCTCTAACCTAACTATGGTCACTTAATTAACGTGTTTGGCCATGAAATTATGTGCACGTGTGTGTATGAGTGTGCCGTGTGTGTGTGTGTGTGTGTGTGAGTGTGTAAGTGTGCATCCACTGTACATTCATGCATCACAATCTCATTAACATCACAGATCTGTAAATAAATCATGTCAGAGGCCCCAAAGCCTGTGCAATAGCTTAAAAGGGTCTTAAAAGGGTCATGTTTTGATATAAGGGCCACAACTTGAATACCACAGCAACCCCCACCCCCCTTCCCCCTACTTCCAGCCTGCATGTGAGAGGAAGCTCACACACTCCGGATTCGAGCACCGAGAGAAAGGCGCTATGATTTCTGTTATCAGTGGGCTATGATTAGCGGGACCCGCGGCGACGCTGAGCAATAACTCCTTGATTACACGGCATGTCTGCCATTGCCATCCTAAAGCGATGCTAACGAGCGGAACCCCGAGCTGGGGAATAAACCCCCTTTTATGAGCTCTGAGCTCCCGGGAACTGCCAGGCACTGTACGACGCGGTGCTCGGCTAATGAGTGCGCCCCGCACCGCACCGCACCCCGCACCGACGATCAAAGCCTGCGGCCACGGCAACCGGCGGCCTCGCAGGACTCCTGACAGCCTGAGAGTCTCGCGGCGCCTGCGGAGGTGAATTAGTGGTGTGAGTGACATTCCAGAACTTAGAACACATCAAGTGGCACGAGGTAGCGCTCGGGTCATAATGGACACCTCATGGAATACAAGGTCCAGAATTACTATATCAGAAGTACCATATCAGAATTACTGTACCAGAATGACCTTACTGCACGGTAGTTTTGGTTTCACCAAATATGAGTATGTATGAGTGCTTGTTTGAAGTTCTTTAAAAATTTAAGGGCCTACTTTATAAAAGTATAGATTATAAAATAATGTAATAAAACTAATTATTTTGGCAACCCAACGGAGGATGGTTGCCCTTCTGAGTCTTGGTCCTCCCAAGTTTCTTCTCACCCTGCCGGGGAGTTTTTTCTTGTTACTGTTGCCCATGGCTTGTTCATTAGGGACCAATATGATTGTAAAACCACTTTGTGACAGCATGTGTTGTAAAAAAAACACTATATGAATAAACTTGAACTCCAATTTGAGCTACAAATTGCACTTATAATTGATATTATTTGGTAAAGTGTGAATGTTGAGTATTGATATGCATGCAAATACCTCCACCGTTGCAAATCTAAAAATCTTCAAAGCTACAAAGTACTGCAGTATCAAAGACTCATGCAGACCATCAGACTGTGGTTGGTTAGGGCTTCAGTAAGACATGAGAATGACGTGTCATCATTAACAGGAAGTTCAGCCAAATTAAAGCTTTATGGTGACAAGTTTAGAATGGACCCTGGAGATGGTGACAGCAGACAAACGTTCATTGAGTGTCAAGTTTGTCTTTCACATGCAAAAGCATGGCTGAAACATGCTTGGAAATTTGGAGGAAGACATGGGTTTAAGGAAGAATAGATGAATTCCCTTGGCCAATTAAATAGCTAAGATGGTTTTAGGACTTTCTCTGCCAGGAAGAATGATCATTCTCCCCCTAGAGTGTGCAGAGCAATTGTTTCTGAATCCCAAAGGGACTGGGCAAGGAAGTGTGTGTGTGTGTGTGTGTGTGTGTGTGTGTGTGTGTGTGTGTGTGTGTGTGTGTGTGTGTGTGTGTGTGTGTGTGTATTTATGTGTGTGTTTATGTGAGTGAGTGAGAGTGAGTGCAAGAAAGAAAAGAGAGATAGCATACAGCATATATATACTGTATCCTAGCAGTTGAAGAATGCATATATAACTGGAGACAGACTGCACAAACTGTGCAAACTTGAATCATTTTACAGAGGTGGACTATACAATTCATTCTCTTGTGTTGAGAAAGGAATTATTTAACGCAGTAGGCTATATACTGGGCTGTAAGGGAATTACGCTATATGAAAAATGTGTATTTGTTTAATCTGTTTAGACCGTCGATTTTTTTACGATAAATAATAAACCACATTCCCTGTGTAAAAATAACACTATCGACGAATCGATTAATGCCTAGGATGACCTAAACGTCCAATGGGCCATTTTACGAGCGTTATACACAACGTCATCCCGGTGACTTTCCAAGCTTCCACTGCTGAATTTGATTTACACTTTACACAGACTAGACTTTAGGAAGTTTTCATGAGCGGAAAACAGTGGCTTTCGTCGTGTCAACAACTCACGCAGATGTTTACCAGGAAAAGAGTGAGCCCTTGATAAACTACATAATGGCAGACGTGTTTACTTTACATTCCTGTTTCCTGTTGTAAGCAACACGTTTTGACTATTTCTGTTGGTAACCCTGCTGAATTTGTGGCAGTGTTTTTATTCACGAAATTATTGGTTGCAAATTTGATTAGGCTCCTGTTTCTTGTTACTCAACGTACTTAGATTATAGTAATCAGTTTACATTAGCATTTGCGAATCTTGATATTAAGTCAACACTGTGAGTGGGATATTCCTATACGAACCATACGACCCCTATACGAATATCTGAATGTTATTAGAGTTTAGGCCATGCAGTAAAACAATACGAATATTATAGACCATCTGGGTTGTGCGTTAAACAGTTCAGAAAACTAGCAAAGAATGCCTTCACAAGCGACCTAACATATTTCATAATATTGGCACTGGTTGACCACGACTAATAAGTTAGAGTATGCTGTAATATTTTTCGCATGCTGGCCAGCCGCCGTCCATGGTATTGAAACGCTCGTGCAGTGTTTAGTATTAGCCAAGAGCGCCAGCGAAATAACCTCCTAATACCATTTTCTGCTGAACAGTTTTGGAACTTTATGGCTGTCCTAAAATTTACGTGAATAACACTGCGGAAACGTCTGTGTGTGACTTTAGGAGAAAGTAGCGTTGTCACTTTATTTAAGCACACGCGATTGTTAGATCTAAGCCATTTGGATTCGTCCTTAGCGTATTTGGCAACGCAGGTACCAGTGATAAATATATGTTGCAATCTTAGTATCCACGGCACAGACATCCTACTGAAATGAAAATGATAAAATCCCACAAATCATAAACAGGCACGTGTTTTAGACATTTATACAGGGGTTTTGTTTGATTATTCATGCATTCCAACTGCCGGTGCAACGTGCTGAGGCTACATAAAACATTTAATAAAATCCGTGACTCATAACTGAAAAAGAGATCTCTGTTAGATGTGCTTGTGTGAATAGTTCATCTTAGAAATTACATAGATCGATAGGTTTTTAAGACTAGTCTGGTTGGAAGGCTGGTCTGGTTCAGACACAGAAATAACTTTGAATACTAATTTCTTCATGTCTTTTTGTCGAGCGACCCTGGTTCAAGGGGACCCTAAATGTTTTATTCGTAGGACGGAGAGAAAACATTCAAGAAAAATGTGCTGGGTGCTCCGATCCCGTTTTGCCCTCTTATAATCGATTAACTGAGATGGACAGAAAAGGCTCTATCGCTGCCAATAACGCCATAGATATGCCCAATACGGTACTGTGAAAATGCGGGTTGTCACACCAAAATAGGTAAAAGCCTTATGAAGACAATATGAATATGCTGTTCCCCAATATACCTTACCTTTACCGATCTGGTGTCAGAAGCTCTGTTGACGTTCGGACGCCGAACATGAGATGCGACGCTTGTGTCAGTGTGAAGCCCTCTCTGTTGATCTCTTTCACTTGAGACGCGGGTATGTGAAGATCGAACTGCGAAATCCAGCACTGCGTATGGTTCGGGTACAGTCTATAAAACCTACAGCTGGGACTGGCCACTGCGGCAGCTACAAATCTCCCGGACCCTTGCAACACACATTGATTAATTGTAGACTAAACTGTGATTGAGAGTTCGGATTTTCCCGTGATTATTCCGCTGGATGCCATAGAGAGCGCCTGGTTCTCATTGCAAGCGGTAAGACTAAGCCATTCAGCCAGTCAGCCAGTGAGATTGGAGCGCGTTCGCTCGCACACGCACGCGCGCGCTCGCACACACGCACGCGCGCGCTCACTCTCTCTTTCTCTCTCTCTCTCTCTCTCTCTCTCTCTCTCTCTCTCACACACACACACACACACACACTCATAGAAAGAGAGATTTTCCCTTCTACCCTTTGATTCCCTTGATCATTGAAACATTTGTAATACCATTTTGATGCAATAACATGTCATTGTCCATTTTAATTGACAGTTGTAATGACAATACTTTGTTGTGGTGGCTGGGGTTCAAGAAATTGTGTTTTCATTTGAACAGCCAAGGCCCTACACTGATGATCAGTAACAATCCTGTCTAGGCTATAGAGCCATTATTTCTCTATTTTTGACCTGGAGTTGCACCATATCAGACAAATACTGGAAGCAAATGTCCACCAGTTAGTGTCATGCCAAACTCATCACATGCTTACCTAAAAAAAACTCAATTTGGCTGTTCGAAATAAACAATTTCTTAAAACAGCACATCTACATTGAAAACATCAAATACTTCAATCAAGCTGGATATGTATTATCTTACAGCTAATTTTCATATAATTCCACCTTCAGGCATTTTGTTCCAGCTGTGAAACTTAAAGCCTCCTTCTGACTGTTATGTTGATATGAAAGTGTTGATTTCAGGAGGAAGATGGCTGCTGCTACAGGATTTAGCTAAGCAATCTGAAAGATAGTAATCATTCACTGCCAAGAAAAACAAAACCAAAAACAATAAATAAAAAAAATGGTCAAGTCCATTTAGCTCCACACAGACAGGTCTGGAACTGTTTTGAATGTAGCTTGCAGGCTGTGTTAAAAACAGCTTTGAATGATATTTATGGGGTTTAATTTGTGGATGAGCAGTTATATGCATACTGGAGAAAAAAAAAAAACTAAAGTTTGATCTTATTCAGTTTCTCAAATTTCATCTCAACGTGCGACGAATTCAAATCTGTAGTTTTATTTTATTTTTTTTGCCGTCAGGGGTGTGATTATTTCCGTAGTAGATAGGGCTTGAGTTTACTCGACAGCTATATCTATTTAATGGACAACAAATAACCACTAACCACGTAATTGCTTCTATCTTACCGGTCATGTTTAATAAAGAGCGTTTGCCAAGTTATTGGACACTTTACTCTGTTACTGTAAAATGATATATGGACTGAAAATACATTCTGAGGAATGCATCATGTTCGCATGATGGAGTAGTGGAACAAACATCATCTTGACCTCCAAGAAAACAAAATAAAGATCAAAACATTACAGAGTATGTATAGAGAGATACAGATAAAAAGGGAGGGGCGGTCATGTGAAGGACGTGGAGGATTAGGAAATAAAGTAGAAAGGAAGTAGAAAGATGTCGTGTTGCTATTCTGAGCTGCTGTTCTTGGACCTTCGAGTGTTTCTGTATGTTTTCCCAGGCTTGAAGTTTATCCTGGACAGGATCATTTTGTGTTTGAAGAATCATTTAAATAATCTACTTACTCATCAGTTGGCACTGACTTGCAAGAAACTCGGACGGACACTCACACACGCACCCTGCATACACACACACACACACACACACACACACACACACTCACACACACACGCACACACATGCACACACACACACACGTGCAAACACAAATATTCATTCAGTTTACTTATAATAGGGTGAAGTTGAAGACAGAATACAAACACACACACACACATTTTATGAATTAAGTTATTGTGAGTGGAAAGTAAAATCATCTAAAAGTGAAATGAAAGGTTCCAGCATTTTTTGAGTTTTATGCAATTTATGGTAATTTAAATAAAAAAACAAAAAGGTCTTGCTTGTTATATAGCACTAGTTACTCAGTCCCAGATTATGAATAAGACTAAAAATGTGATTTAAATTTTAAATGTGATTTTAAAAATGTGATGATAGATAGATAGACAGACAGACAGACAGACAGAGAGACAGACAGACAGACAGATAAACAGACAGACAGACAGAAAGACAGACAGATAGACTGCCTACTTACATAATGTCATAAATGTGCTCAAGAGAGTTCCCAATTCTCAATATATGAACATATAGATCCTAACACAAACTTAGACCTCCTTCCCACCCAGACAATAAAGCCAGATATGCTCTTTCACTTCTGGTCATGAGTGTATAAGGCACAGTCACTGGCAGTGAAACTCAAAATTCCCGAAACCCACAAGTTTCTTCTGCATTTGGATACCTTATTCAGAACCTTCATCTTCTCTTCTGTTTCCTCCATTTAATAATCTCCTTTACTGTTGGTAATACCATATAACAGACTGACAGTCTTTTAGATGTAGCATTTATATTAGGGTTAGGGATGTGAGCAGTAAACTGTTTAGTTCTTTCATTATTATGCTGAGAGAAGTAGAAGTAGCCCCTTGTGTAACACACAAAGCGAGGCAAGATGCAAGAGCGTGGGAGCTTTATTGGGGTAAATCTGTTTATCCTGGTTATTGTCAATGCCAGGGGCCAGACAATACGAACCCCAAACATCAGTGAGGAAAAAAAACTAAACATGATGAGTGTGGAGACCAAAGCAACCAAGCAGTCCTATAGAACAGAGAACCGAAGGAGTCAGGAAACATGTAGTAAATGTCTAGTACGAATGGCAGCAAGACTTTGTATAGACAAGGGTTTAATGGGCCTTGTAAAAGGCACAAGGTTGTGTCATCATAGGAGACAGGTTTGTGGTTTTGTCGGTGAAGGCAGAAGTCCATGTTGGTGTGCTAAAGCACAAACCTCAGCGCACTACCCATTTACTCCACAAAAGCTCATATTTCACCTCAAAACCTTTTAGGCCTCAATTTCCCCAATGAAAAATAAATAATGCCTTAGCAGGCAGCATCTATACATCCACACCTTAATTCCTACAGCTTGCTGAGAATTTGTTGAACTTCTGCACAATGCACAGGGTCTGTTTTGCTCCTACAATTTTCCAAGAAAGAATAGGTCTTTGCTTTTCCCAGGCTTTCATAGTCTCACAAATATTCCAAGTAAACTTTTACTTGGAATACTGAAGCATTGTCATCCCACCAAATCAGCCTGGTCACAATCCTCATTGCTTGTCCACCCACCACAGAGGTGACGGAAACACTTCATGAAACGGTTCTTGGTTTTTAGCCTGGTAGAAGTAATCATTTTACAAGCTCCACTTACCATGACCAGCCAAATGCAGTGATTTTCTCGAGGATAATCGGCCTCCCACTTCGCATCTACACTGCGCCCTGCATGGGAAGAGGCCTATTGTCGGCAACAGGCAGATACGATAGTCTGAAGAGAGGCGCACAAAGGATGTGTGGGGGCTGGTTAGGTCTTCTGGGTGTAGATCAGACTGAGCTTCCTGCCCCACGAGCTAGGAGCTTTCTTTGAAGACCTAGGACCACCAGACTTCATATCATGTTGTTAAGAATGTTTATTCACGATACCCTGTCACTTGATTAACCAGTGTATGTTAAGAGGTTTTGCCAAAGAGATGAACTATTTTGGCATGTGGGAAAAAGAGAAAGATGTCACAGGTCTGGCACCTAGGACCCCTTAACATTAAAATTCTGCATTGTCATGGTTTAACTAGTTCCCTGTAGCATTCAGCTTCTGTCCTGGCATAGTATAGAACATCCCAGTCAACGGTTCATCTCATGCTCATCACCAGGATATCATCTCAATGAGCTGTTTCCCCTCGAAAAGTTCTTACTCCCTAAAAGTTAAATTGTTCTTTCTACCATAATGTTATAAAAAAAAATACTCTCTTGTGTTAATTCCAACAATCAACTGTGAGTGAGAGACACGGCACAAATTTAGTCAAATGAAGTTTAAAATATCACAAAAAACCAAACAAGATATTATTAATAATTATAGGAAGACATTTTACATGTTTAAAAATACCCAATACCATCTACTCCCAGTCCACTCTCCCAATACCATCTACTCCCAGTCCACTCTCCCAATACCCTCTACTCCCAGTCCACTCTCCCAATACCATCTACTCCCAGTCCACTCTCCCAATACCATCTACTCCCAGTCCACTCTCCCAATACCCTCTACTCCC
>JAOYMR010000013.1:2479043-2492003 GCA_025802075.1 Tenebrosternarchus preto | reverse complement strand
GTGTTGTGCCTCATTTACTACACCTCCCTCAGGTGGGGTGCTGTGCCTCGTTTACTACACCTCCCTCAGGTGGGGTGCTGTCCCTCGTTTACTACACCTCCCTCAGGTGGGGTGTTGTGCCTCATTTACTACACCTCCCTCAGGTGGGGTGCTGTGCCTCGTTTACTACACCTCCCTCAGGTGGGGTGTTGTGCCTCGTTTACTACACCTCCTGGAGGTTTTTAAGATATGTTTAATCTTTTATAATTTGTTTTGTTTTGTGACTGGTTGTTGGTCATGCTATGTAACGTTGGCTTTCTTGTTAGTACACTTTTATGTTCGGTTTTATTTTTGTTTAATTCAACTCTTCAGTTAAAGTCTTGTGTTTGCTTCTTTTCCTACATGTTCTGTGTCTGTGATAGACATTAACCCAGCCATTAATCTCAGAAACCTGGATGAAATAGGGGCAACATTTAGATGCTATTGTGCCAAGTTCTGGAATATTGTCCCTAAAAACCTAAGAGTTACTGACATACTTTTACATTTTTGACACTTATAAATGAATAAAGAATGTGTGTACATTGAAGCATTTTGAAAAGTTTGTTAAAAAAGTTATTCTTATTAATATATTTATTTGTTTGTATATAGTTATTTGAAACTTTGACCAAGTTTGTGCAAATAATATTACTCACAATAAACTGTTGGAGTTATAATAAACAGAACAGAGACTAACGTAGACCTAAGAAGGAAATCCCCAAATGTTCTTACTCCTCTTGTAATCTACCTGTATTTCTCTCTCTCTCTCTCTCTCTCTCTCTCTCTCTCTCTCTCTCTCTCTCTCTCTCTTTCTCCATTTTTCAGGATTTCTAGAATGAATAAGAAGGATAGCGGATGTTACATGTCTGTACTGCAGCATGTTTTGCTGTAAGCAAATTTCCCTTGGGGAATTTCCTGTTTCTGAATCTTGCAATACGTCTCAAGAGTGAATGTCTGTTCTCCTACTGGATTGTTCTTATCTGTCACTCACATAGACAGTGCAGGTTCTTAATATTTTAGCTGGTTTTTTTATTGTTTTAATTACATCCTCCTATTGTATCATTTTAATTGAGTTTAATTCCAAACTTTGCTACAGTTCAACAACAACAACAAAAAAAAAAAATCAAAAGATACTTCAAAAGAAATGTAAGGCAATTGATATAAATATGCTAACAGCACACCTGAAGTTTTATTTTAAAACAAAGATAAAAAAGAATGCTTACTATTGACAAGAAGCTTGCTAGACATGAAATAGTACTGACCACTGACCATCACAATAAAAAACATACCATCAACCCATGACATACCCATGGTTTGATCATACTCATGATCAGTATCTCGAGTCCCCCTGAACCCATGGTTATTTAGCTCACCCTGATATCACCTTAGCTGATATAACTAACATCTCTTACAGGCCACTGGCCCACCAGTGGGTCCAGGCCATCATTCTTCAATCTTATAACTACATACCTTTATAGGTACTGAATATTGTGCCTTAAATGGACAAGATTAACGATCCAAATGTATAAGACAACCACTCGTTAATGTAATTTATACAGTCAATCAGTGAGCTGAAAGGCCTGTAATCACCAGGGCAGAGAACAGATCACGGCAGGTTGTCTGCATACTGATGAAAGGCAAATGTTATTAATTAATTAACTATTCGGTATTAATTATACTAGCCCTGGGGGTGGGGGTGGGGTGGGCGGAGGTTAGGGTGGTGGCCGGGGGGAGGAGGATAAGGGTTAAATAATAAACAGCTCAGACTGGTGGTATGGAGGAGTCCACAAGATGCTGTCTGAAACTTGGAAGTGTAATTACAACATATATAGCATTTACCACCACTTAAGTAGATTCTGAACCAGTCTAAGACACCAGTGTCTTTGAGGATATGTGGATAAATTACATGTTTCATGCTCAAAGCACCCATTAATAATGAATTGAAAATTTGTTTAGTTGAGCACCCATATTATTTTTGTACCACTGTCATAAGAGCATAGTTTACTGAATAAAATACATTATCATAGGTTGGTTTCTTCTATCTTCTATTGTGAAAATTTGAGCATTATATAATGCTGCCAACACATTACACTACATTTTGTTTTTTAAAGATTTCAGATGAGGTGTGACGGAGTTGTTTTTGTGAATGTCAGTGGAGTTTGAGACATTAGATTTCCCAGCAAGTTTCATGGCACTATCATTTCCAGTCTGGTGAACTGTTAGCTTTTTTTTTTTTTACCATTTCCTTGTGCAGAGTCTTTTTTGTTTTGAAATGCAGATGTGTACCTCCAGTGGGCGTTTTCTAAGCCTCAGGCAGTGTTGGTTTCTTGGTGTTCAGTGGTGCTACAGTTTAGAATTAAAGTCAGCTGAGGTGTCACAAGAAGAATGTTTGAAAGGGGTTGAGGGCTGAAAGAGTCATGAATCTTCGAACAGAATAATCAGTAAGATAGTACTTATGGTCTTCTTATCACACCTTACTTGGTACAGATTGATTCTCTACAGTGAAATTGTATTTACAATAGTGGCCAGATACTGCTATCTAAATTCTGTAAACTGAGTCAACTGCCTCTAGGGTACATATACTGCACAAGTTCAACGATTTCAGAGGCCTTATAAAGGTAGGGTTGAGTCTACAGACACGTGTTCATTCATGTTAATATGAAAAATCACTTTTTAATTAAAACATGGTCAAAACGAGTTAAAATGCTAGAAAGTATTTCTCCAAACAAACCAAACCTGCACTGTGTCTAGTGAGTGATAGATGAGTATAGACCAGCAGTAGAACAGACGCTCACTCTTGAGACGTATTGCAAGATATTCAGAAGTGAAGAAATCCCCGAGGGAAATTTGCTTGTAGCAAAACCTGCTGCAGTACAGATATGTGACACCACTACCACCACCTTCTCATTCTCCTCAGAAACATTTAAAATACAGGAGATGGAGGGGTCGGTTCTTACAGAAGTGTTCAACCACAGTTTTTCTTTAGCTGACCTCTTTTTAAAACAGCATTTATAACTTTATATCTATTTGCCGTGTAAGTAGCATGCGTTTGATTAGCATGGATTGTAATTTCACTGCATTTCCCTGTCCAAACAGCTCCATTATTTTCCAATAATGTTCCTTACACTTATAAGTGACTTTTTGAGTAAATAGAATAATCAATAAAATAAATCCATCCATCCAAACCCAATGACCCACCCACAGTGGTTAATTCATACTGACTCCATATGTAGCCATTAAAAGCATTAGCTTTGGATTTCTGTGGTTTACAAACTGTAACTGGTGTGTTCTAGAGATAAGCCCCTCAGAGGAGAGTCACCAGCCTGACTTTCACTGTGTCACAATATGAAAGTCCTCAAAATAAAAGTTTGTTTTTGAAAACAAACAAACAAACACACAATCCAAAGAAGTCTCACCATGACTGACAGGTAATTTCTAAAACAGGACACTCACAGTACACCAAGGTCATCCTATTTAATACTGAAGGGAAGCTATCTCCCTTTGTGTACATGTTTTTGTTATTCAAGAGGGAGATAAAACATCACAACAAAATTCATTTTGCTGCATTTTACTTTTGAAGCTCAGATTAGATTGTATTCCCCCTCGATTACACCACCCTCTCTGGTTACTTAATGAAACTGAGTCTTGCAGTACAGGTGGACTTCATCATCACCCCTGCTACCTTAAGATATTAATACCTACAGGGAAAACTATTACCATCTCTCCCTTTAAATGTTCCAAAAAGAGGCATAACCAGGTTACTAAACTATTTTTGGCAGACTCAGCAGTCTCAAAAGCCGCAGAAAATCATGTAGGAATTCATGCGCTAGCAAACGTGTGTAAAAAGTTAGTAAAAGCTATGGTTAAGGCTAGCAATGAGTTTATCACAAACAACTGATCTTCCAACTGATCTTCCAACTGATCTTCCAACTGATCTTCCAACTACATTATCTGTATATTTCAAAGAAGCAGCTATTGCACATTGTAATTCCCAGTTGTTTCTAGTGTGTCTCATAACAATAATCTGACGACTGGGAGAAACAGATGTTTTATGGTTTAATAAGTATAACCACATAACACATACTGCACGATTGTCTGTGTGCTTGCAAGAAATCTCACCTATTATTTTTGAAGGACTTCCATGATGTTTTGCTGTTCAACTTTTTTTGTTTGCCTCCTTGTGATATCATACTGGGTATTAAAGACACTTGTGACTTCACACTGGGTATTAAAGACACAGTAGCTCATAGGTTTTTGCAGCCAGCTGACTATTCTACTTCAGTGTTGACTGTTTGGTTTCAGAATCAGCGAGGAGTTCAGAATCAGTGAGGAGCTTTTTTTTCCACTATAAATAAGCAGTGTGTTCCTCCAGAGGTTGCAGCTGAACTCTCTGCAGTTAAAGGCATATCTGACCGACGACAGTGTCGACCGTTCAGGTTCTCTGATCAGCGGCCAGCAGTTTGTCTGTGCCTGCTGCTCCTGAAAGCTTCTTTAGCAGCAGACAGAAGACGGCCTGCTTAGACATGTGTGCCTCACGCTGACACGGGGGGTGAGTTCCAAGTATCTAAAACGATTCTTCTCGACACGATTTCATACAAAGTGTTCACTATGATCATGCGCCTGGATTGTGTTATCATTCTTTTATATGACTTTCACAGAGGAAATGAACAATGGCGTATGGCTTTTAGGGAAGAAATGCATAATAGAAAAATGATTTTCCTGTAGCTCATGGCAAATGCATTTACATTCACATTTACGGCATTTAGCAGATATGCTCATCCAGAGTGACTTACAAAAGTGCTTTGTTAACTACATGTAGAATATATTTTAGCCTATAAACTAGGTTAGAGCCAAAGATTACATTGAACTAGAATATTGCTACATACAGGACTCAAAGATTACATTGAACTAGAGTACAGGTACATACAGGACTCAAAGATTACATTGAACTAGAATATTGCTACATATGGGACTCAAAGATTACATTGAACTAGAGTACAGGTACATACAGGACTCAACGATTACATTGAACTAGAATACTGCTAAATACAGGACTCAAAGATTACAATGAACTAGAATACTGCTACATACAGGACTCAAAGATTACATTGAACTAGTGTCACTTTGCGAGGGCAGGGAGCTGTAAAAAAGCGACAGGACTCCAATGTGCGTCAGTTCACATAAACCGTTTATTTTCGGTTTAGTTTTACGTTCCACAGACAAATGCAAGACAACGCTTACCAAAAGACAGCAGTCATCAACATAAACGAACCATACATAGACCGACAAAGACGTGGTGACATGCACACGCTTATATACACACACCCTGACAGGTGACACGAGTAACACTAACAATCACTCACGAATAACATTGACAAGCATTCACGAACATCGACGAACAACCACAAACACCGACGAACATTCACGACACCACCCACACGCACTCTGCCCACATCACATCAACAAACACAGACACACCCCCACACACAAACGAGACAGAGGAGGCGGCCAGGGCGGCCGTGACCGTGACAACTAGAATACTGGTACATACAGGACTCAAAGATTACATTGAACTAGAATACTGGTAAATACAGGACTCAAAGTACCACATCAAACAATGATAATTGCAATATCAAATAATCCAATTATAAGAAAATATATTACATATAATATATAATAAAATATATTGTGCAACTACACGCAAAAAAATTATATTGTTTAACGTCTCTACCACTCCAAGAGGGAGATATGGAGTGATATCTCATGTATGGCATTAGAATACATATACAATAAATATGATTATTATATTTTTAATGTCTTTGGGAGTTTGAAGACTTTTATCTGTAGCATCTTATTATAACAAAGCAGAATGTATCATTACTTATACAGAATATTTTCACCAAGAGGAAAAATTACATTTACTCCTTGGTCCATCTAAAAAAATATCACTTTTGTACTGAAGTGCTCATATTCATTGGTGAATTACGGTTACCATAGAAGATAGTGTGGATTTTCTGCTCTATTTAAAAAATATACATTTTGCTCAAATGGATTAATGCAACAAAGTTCAGGAAAATAACACATAACAAATTTAGATGTAACAAAAAACTATAAATTATTCTCTGTAAGTCTTTCAGCAAAATTTACTGCAAGGCATTCACAGAATACTAAGTGTCACGACACCAGTCAGCAAATCAAACAGTCAGTAAACCAGAAATTGTTTATCTGAATGGAGAAATGAGTATCACAAAGTGTCATATCCTTGTGACACGACAAACACTTGGAGAAATGTAACTTGTTGCTATTTGATGTGAGCCCAGTTGGAAGGGCTCACATTTAAAAATGGATTAACTTCCATTTTAATTCCTGTAAACACACAGCTTGTGTGAAGATCTTTCTTCTGTCTTGGTCTTTTCTTGCATGCACACATACTCTCAGCTTTCAATCTGTGACACCATTGAGTGCTCTACAGCAGATGTGACCTTCTGGGACAGCAATTAACCTTTACATAGCATACACAATCTGTGTGTGTGTGTGTGTGTGTGTTAACTGAGCTGGAACACTCAATGAAAATAACCTTTCATTCATAATTAGTGAATATCTTTTTCTGCTGGTGTTTCATAACATATGTTTTTTTGTTTTCAGTGCATAGGTGTGATAAAATTCATAGTATAATTATTTATTGCAATGACATCATCTATAAAGTGTGTGGAATTTATTGATTGGGATAAATGTTAGCTACAGTAAATGTTAACTGTAGTAAATTTTAGTGAATAGTGCCTGGTCAGCAAGAAAATGCTCTTACCAATAAACCAATGTATATGCTAATGTATGAGCACATTAGCCACTGCTCCACTGCCTGTGTGAATAAGTGAACAATACTGCTCTTTTTTAAGGTCTGCAGGCATTCTAGTCACAGATTAACAATTCTCTTGGATTTAATTACTGGTCCCATTAAGAAATACAGTTTTCAAGCATTTGTTTCATTTTATGCTTCCCACTAAAACCAATTCAGCTCTCAACACATTACCAAAAAAAGGGCACGGTAAAGTCAAAATGATTCATTTAGATTACTGCAGTGCCATCATCTACAGTCTGCCTGCCTTGGCATTAAGAAGCTGTGGTTTGTGCAGAACTCAGCTGTGGGAGGTTCTTGTCGATCCCAAAACCGCAGGAACACGTAACTCTGGCACTCGTGTGCTTACACAGGCTGCCTGTTCAGCCTCGTGTACAATATAAAGCACTTCTTCTATTTTTGAGGACCTTTTTGTGGTTTGACTTCTCCTTAACTTTCTACCCTCCTCCATCCATGTTCTCCTCCTCGTACTCTCCGTTCTTCCAGCAATCTCTCACTTTCTGTTCCTTCTTCTAGGCTCTGTACCACTCATGAAAGGACTTCTAGTGCAGGAGCTACTCAACTCTGGAACAGCATCCCTACTCACCTACGTACCTGTAGCTTTTACCTTCTATCAAAACACAGTTGAAAATTTCTTTTGGCTGTTCTTTACAATGACATATATACCACACCTTAGCAATACCATGATTTTACTGATGATTATTTATGAATTCATTTTACTGGTTATATCATTATTGTTGTTGTTATTTTAAATACTACTACTACTACTACTACTACTACTACTAATAATAATAATAATAATAATAATAATAATAAATAGATAGATACATAAATAAATAAAATGCCACTGTTTCCCCTTTTCTTCGTGAGGAAGAAGGCTGAAAAGATCGGCAGAGTTTCAATCCCCTGCAACAGGTTCCAGCTCCTCACATGGGATATCCAGATACTCCCAGGCCAGCTATGAGAAATAATCCCTCTAGCAGGACCATCCATTAGAAATAATTTCTCCAGCAGGTCCAGCAGGCCTCTGCACCTTCTACCAGTGGGATTTGCTTGGAACAGCTATAGTAGGAGTCAACAAGGCAGCATCCTGTTCAGGCATCCTAGGACAACATCAGTTGGCTCCTCTCAATCTTGAGGAGCATCAACTTTGAGGCCTTCTGATTACAGAGATCTGCACCCTATCAAGGCGGCAGATTCTAGCAACCTTACAAAGAAACCTAACTTCCGCCATTTGTATTTATAATCATTCTTTTAGCCACTACCCATATCTCAGGACCATAGCTCAACAAGGGGACATAGACTGACTGGTACATAGAGAGCTTTTTAGGACTAAGCTCCTGTTCCACCTCAACAAACCAATTCAGAGACCGCAGCACTGCTGCTAAGGACCTGGTATGTTTGCTCACCTCACATGCCATCAGTCTTGAACAAAAACCTCCAAGATACTTGAGCTCCTTCACAAAGGGCAGGTTTTCTCCACTCACTTGATCGGATCATTCTGTTCTTTTCCGCAAGAGCACCGTGACCTTGGACCTGGAGATGCTCGTTTTCACGGCAGTAGCTTCATATTTTGTTGCTAAGCGCTCAAGTGCATGTCCAAGGTCCTCTTCAGTGGCTGCTAAGAGAACAACATCATCAGATGCAACCTCAAGCCCTCTGTGGTGGACACTGTTAAAGCCTCACCTGTACCTTGATATCCTGTACAAGGAAACAACAAACATGAGTGAAGACAAGACATGCCTACAGTGCAGCTCGATACCCACTGTGAAAAGAAAATAGACACAGCACTTGCTACATCCATACAGAGCCTGGACCCCCAGAAGCAGTGAGGCACAGGCACATGTGGATTTGCCTAATTCCATGATCCCTCACAACAGATTTCTATGTGTTACGGCCTGTCTAGGCGTTATGACCGTAACAGTGGTTTTTGTTTACACCTACACATACACTATACTGCCAAAAGTATTCGCTCACCTTCCTTCACTCACATATGAGTTTAAGTGACATCCCATTCCTAATTCATAGGGTTCAATATGACGTTGGTGCACCCTTTACAGTTAGAACAGCTTCAACTCTTCTGGGAAGGCTGTCCACAAGATTTAGGAATTTTGACCATTCTTCCAGAAGTGCATTTGTGAGGTCACATACTGATATTGGACGAGAAGGCCTGGCTCTCAGTCTCCACTCTAATTCATCACAAAGGTGTTCTATCGGGTTGAGGTCAGGACTCTGTGCAGACCAGTCAAGTTCATCCACACCAGGCTCTGCCATCCATGTCTTTATGGACCTTGCTTTGTGCACTGGTGCACAATCATTTGGATGGGTGAGCAAATACTTTTGGCAATATAGTGTATAATAATTTAACAGCATTCCCTTAAAATGCACTAACAAAATGCACAAAGGTAATTAAACCAATACAATGCGAAATAAATAAATCAAATAACAAAATAAAAAATTGGTTATCAGTTCTAAACTAAATACATTGGGTGCAATGACATTCTAAGAAGTGGTTGTATGTTTTGGTCATGGCCAGTTAAACACAAGTTGTATTTGTCCCCTCTTGCTTCTGTCATGGGTCGCTGGCTTACTAACCACCAGCACCTGTTCTCCTTCACCTCTAGGTATCCTGTAGCCTGTTTACCTCAAACCCGCTAGTCTCTGTAAAACCTTGACAGCTTATTATTCGGTCTGAGCTTTTCCCATTTTCAGCAGAGCTTTGACTCATCCATGACTTTTCACCAGAGCTTTGACTCATCTATGACTTTCTGCAGTGTAATTGAGTTTGTGACTTTTTCTTCTTCTTCTTTTCAGTGCTTTAATGTTGCAGAGTAAAATCTGAAGATTTAGCATAGACAGTATAGTGTTAGAATGGACTCCTTGGTCATAATGTGACAGTTAAAGCGTTTGTGAAAAGTGCAATGAAATAAATCATTTAATTATGTTTAAAAGTTAATAAAGACAAATAATTTCTCCCCCCAGACTAATACACCTGACTTGATGAGGTGATTTCAGAAGGATAGGTAGAGCAGGGGAGGTACTAAATTGTGAGTGAAGTTTGATTACTCTTCTGTAGTAGGTCAAATAATAATATGTCTAATGCGCTGAGTCCACCAGTTATGGGTTATTATACTTTTAGTATTTTTATTATATTTTTAGTGTTCAAAGTAACATCTGTAAATGTGCCTTTTTTGTTGTTTTGTTTGATGGCTTTGCTGCAATGTTGCAAATAATGCAAAAACCAAATAGTGTCCTGTCAAGTAGAAAGAAAAGCAATGATAGCAAACAATACATTTCTTTGAATGCAATAACCCTCTGAAGCTGTAATTATTGCAAACGTGCTGTGATAATGCATGAATTATTTCTTATGAATTATAATCTATGCATGGCAATACCTTTTCATCTGGACTGTGTTTTTGCTTTAATTAATACTAATGCAGGCTAGGTTTCCCACAGTGCCTTCAGCTTGGTGTGAACAGCCTCAGATTTTCCCGCCTGTGAATGACGGCGTCTGCAGCAGTGAAGGACATGCTGTTAGAGGGACGGGAGTCTCCAGAGCATCCAGGTAGTCATTTTCATTTTAGCAGGAGATAAAGACAGAGAAGAGAGAGAAAAGAGATCCAACAGAGAAGAGGAATCGCAACAGAACAGCTCCAGTAACGGAACAGGCGGCCAGCCTCACCTGAGTGTTCCTGTGGTCCTCTTCACTTGTTCCTGGTGAACTGTTTTTTTCCAGAGTTTTTTTTTCTTTTTTTTTTTGTATGAAACCAAGTGCTGATAGCTTTCTCTCTTTCTCAAGCAGAAGAATTAGCATAGTAGATGGCATACTTTTGCAAATGGAGTTGTATGTTTAAACTCAGGAACAAGACATTGCTTTTCTTGGCCACCAGGCAACTGTTATCTTAGACTTTAATGTAAGAGTGTCCTTTCAGTCTTCATATATTTCCTTTTAAAACTTTTTAATTACTTTACACCCGTCATTAAAACCCCTGATAAATGCTGTGATTCACGTCCTAACTGTTTCCATTAATTTTTAGCCATATCTGCATTTTTTCTAATGCTTCCCATGAAGTAAATTTTGCTATCCGGAGGCACACCATTTGGAAACTTTCCCACAGCAGACCGATATCTGTGCCAGATGTAGCTACCACATTTATGACATATAATTCCTGCCTTGGCACACCGCCAGAAGCAGGCCAGATGAACTACTGATATTAGAAGCTTTGGTTTGCAGCATATTACATTTTCGATACCAATGTTTTAGTTTGAAGCATATTACAGTTTTGCCTTAGGTGATGCAAATTCATCATGAATGAAGTAATTATTCAAATAGGAGAGCTACAACACTCTTTGTTCAGTGCTTTCAAACATGTGAAGCTATCGAATAATTCCAGGACCCCCACATGAAGTCAAGATATGAAATATTCTGAATAGTTTTACAGACGTGCCTGACATTTAAAGTTACACACCATCCTATGTGTTCTATTACAAAACAGCACGGAAACTTAAAACAGTGTGGACAATGTAACATCCTTCTAGAACAGATATAGAAGTGTGTAATTGGAATATAACTTCTGTAATCTTATGATGACAATGGCTAATACACATGTATAGATGTATGTAATGAATTTACAAGGAATTACAGCAAAAAATGCAATATAGGCTTTCTTAGTCTTTGCTGGAAATGTAAACATGACTAAACTCTAGAGTACACATTTTCAACCACAGTAGTCGACAACAGATTATAATTTATTTACATGCAAGATTTGTACAAACTTTTTTGTGTGCACATATAAAACCTCCAGTGAGAACTTACTGGAGTCATCAATTCATTTATCACATGTGAATGCACACTGACAGAATTTCTATGGTTTTCTCCACATTCAAAATTGGATTATTTTATTGTATTTATGACATGTGAATATATGACCTACTTTGACTGCACCCTGAACCAGCCACAGCTGTGTGATCTAAAAGTTTTAAATTCTAATTACTGAGACAGTTACTTGAGCATTTCACGTATAGTTTGAGCTCACACGGAACTGAGACGTGGGTGTCCCAGTCGAGTAAAGCTTCACAGCGAGATGTGCAGACTAGTGTGTGTTTGCTCCAGAAATGGGAACAATATCACACAATAAAGCTGTAATGTATAGACTTGTGTCTCATGTTAACAAACAGAAGGTGGCACTGTAGTAAAAACAAACAAAACACAAAAAAGGAAGTACATATTCAGTCTAGTTGTTTAACAATAATACGAATGATGCTTTTCTCAGTGGCCCAACAGGGCCTGCAAAGGAACTGGTGCATATTCAATAGTGAGTTTATGTCTGGTCACAGCATGGATACCATAATCCTCATTATTTTCTGAGCCACATGATTTATTATATATTTGTATTATCTGTGGGTTTTTTTTTTCTTCAAAATGCAGCAACAGACATTGGAAGATGATAAGTCAGACAGACATTTCTCCTTTAGCATTGTTTTGTTTTGTTTTCTTTTATTTTGTTTTTAAAGAGAAGATATAATCCCATCTGGTCTTGATGCCTTTCACGCAAGATTGTGGGACCATATGACATGTAATTTCAGGCCTATCAACACTGCATCAGGCATTTTCGCTGGGAACCTATCTAGAATACTGTGGCATCGAACCTGTCTAGAATACTGTAGCATTGAACTTATCTAGAATACTGTAGCATTGAACCTATCTAGAATACTGTGGCATCGAACCTATCTAGAATACTGTAGCATCGAACCTATCTAGAATACTGTAGCATTGCAACAATGCTGTTTCTCAGACTTCAGTTAAGCATCGTTACATTCGTTCACTTTAACCAGGTCATTAAATGTGTGCAAGCATTTCTTTGAGAATGTCACACTTATGTCGGGCTTCACCGAGTCCCTCTCCACCGATCCTTTGTAAAAACACCTTAAATGTTGACAACCTTACTTGTTGGTTTCTTCTCTTATGAGCCATCCATTGGGGCAAAAGAAGGCAACATTGTAATTCCAGTTAGACAGAGAGGTTTTAACTTCAGCCTGTATAGCCTCAGTAATACTGAGGTTATATCTCAGTATATCTGAGGTTATGT